>CAJVQA010000635.1:0-31702 GCA_910591915.1 Cetraspora pellucida
AACACTACTACAGAAACAGACCAAGCTATCAAACAACTAACAGACCAGATTGCCAAACTTAGCATCAACTTGGCCCAACAACAGCAACCACCCCAACCTCAATCTGCTAACTATGCAGCTACACCTAACTCTAACAGGCCTCAAGCTAAAGACTCATGTTACTGCTATTACTGTGGATGTGCAAAACATTTTATTGCTAAATGTAGAACCAGACAAACTAAACAACAATCCAACCAAAAAGATAATTATAGAAGAAATAATAGACATAACCAAAGATCTCACTCTTGAAATCATAACAGATCTTATTATTAAAATTCTTCTAGAGAAAGAGGAAACTCTAAAGAAAGAAACAGATACTCAGACTCTTATAATAGTAATAGAAGAAGAACTAGTTTTTGCTCACTCTTACTCTACTATAGAGATGTTAACTACCTTGGCTATAAAGATTCTTTCTCTACTCCTCCTGTCACAACATCAAAAAAATGGAACCAATTTCTTGACAACCTTTCTATTCATATAGCTATGTTTGCATATCTGTATGAAGAAGCTAAAAATACTAACCTAGTCCAATCACCTATGCATACAACTTCTGTAAAATGCAACATTCAACTTAGAAACAGATCCTACCAAGCTATCATCGATAGTGGTGCTGCTATTAGCATGATTGCTCATCAAACTGTCAAAGAATTAGAACTCAAAATTGAACAAGCCTCTACTAGCCTAATTGTTATAGCAACTGGTACTTATATACATTCTTTAGGAATTATTAAAGAACTTCTTGTAGAAATTGAAGGAATGACTATTTCAATTACTGTTGAAGTTGTTCCTACTACCTCCTACTTCCTTCTTCTTGATAATGACTAGTCCAAGAAAGTTGGTGCCAGTTATAACTGAAAGAATGGTTGTTATTCATTCAAGTGGAATAACAAAAAGGTTTCAGTACCAACAACCTATAAAAGTGACTATGCTTTACCTGCCCAACCAACAGTAACAGACCCAAAAGAGCTTAACCTCTACGAGCAAGAATTCCTTACCTCTTATGAGCATATACTGCTCAACTTATCTCAGAAACAGACAATGAAGAATGGACTATCTACCAACCTTGATAACAAACCCAAACTATCTCATCCTGTGTATGTGGCAACTATAAATTCTCTGACCATCTCTTTGCTAATTGCCCTCAGAATACTTGCAACTGATGTCATTGTAAAGGACATATTGCTGTCTACTGTCAACTACAAGCCCCTTGAAGAGAAACTTGCAAGAATTGCCAAAGCCCCAAACACCTCTATTAACAATGACCTGAAAATATTTGTCATAAATGCAACTCGATGAGACATATTGCCATTGATTGTTCTTTAGCTTCTCTTAAGTATAAGAATCAAATTTACCAATATAAATGCAATTCTAATGAAATTGAAGCCCAAAGACAATACTATCATAGCAATCATCACACCCACCATTGCTGTTATTGTAAGAACCTTCAAAGACCAAAAACTACAAGAATTGAATAAAGTTCTTGTTTGTAAAGGTTGCTATACTGACTTCCATCAAAGTCTTGATCATGATGACCCTAGAAGCCAGTACTATTACACTGAAGATAATGGACATAGAACTTTGGTTGAATGTAAATTATGTAAACATGTTGAACCTAGAAACAGAATGCATAATTTAGAAAGTATTATAGAAGAACTATGGTTTTGTAAACTTAAACACTTATATGCTTACAAAGCCAGTACAGATGTTCTCTACAACTTTAACTATAACTTATGGACCTGAATCAAACACTATACTAAGTTAACCAGAAGTGCTAAATCTTAGTATGTAATAAACCAGACTCATATCTTTCATTTTGCCAAAGTTTATTTGCAAGAAACTGATTTTACTATCACTGAAGCATTGAAATTCCAAGTAAATAACCAGATCAATCGACTATAAACCTATGAAGAAATGGACCTTATCCTATGAGCTAAACAAGCTGTCCTTAATGAAGAAGAAGAACAACTTCTTTAACAAACATTGGCTGAGTCTTTTGATATTAGCCATACAGAATTTGACCATCAGCTTGCTATAGCTAACCTTTGTCAACAGTTTAGTGCTTCTGTTGACCTTTGCAAAGAATGCTTACATATTAAGCATCAAGATGAATTAGACACTATCAAGGATATTCCCAAAACTGTGCTTCTCTACCAGTTTCTATCTATGAACCTTCTATGTCAGAACTAGCAGACCCTCTATCTAGTTCTACTAATACAACTCTACCAGAACCAGACCTCTTGTAACCACAAGTTACACAATTATAACAACAAGTAGAAACTTAGAACCAACTTATTCTACAGCTCTAACAGAAGGTAGAAAACTTAGAAAGATTTACCCAAACCCTTCTACAAGTATTTCAACAGGATGTTCAGACTACTCAACAATGATATACTTTCTTTGCTCAGGAATAGGAAAAGTCAAATTTTTAGATTATTCCAAGCAGAATGAAAACCTACTTGTTGAATCAGACAATGTGCATCAAGTTTTTATAATCAATACTATAATCCCTTGTAAAGAATATAGTGTTAGTTCAGAACCATCTAAATTGAATATCAGACCTTTAGATGCTAAACAAGAAAAACAATTTAGCCAGCTGCTGATGGAGTTCTTAGATCTTTTTGCACAAGATACAACAGAATTAGGATGCACTGATCTTGTAACTTATCAAATTTATACAAAAGAAAGACCTCCTATTCAATCTTGACCTTATTCTTCTTCTTCTACAGAACAAACATTTATCAAAGAAGAAATTTAATGAATGCTCAATAGTAGACTTATATGACCCTTCTCTAGTCTCTGGATCTTATTAGTTGTATTAGTTCAAAAGAAAAATAGCAAATTATAATTTTGTGTTAACTATCGTAAACTTAACTGTATTACTAAGAAAGATGCTTATTCTTTACCTTGCATTAATGAAATGCTTAATACCTAAAAGAATCCAAGTGGTTCTCTACACTTGATCTTGCAAATGGATATTGGCAAGTTGCTATGTACTTTACAGATAGAGAGAAGACTGCATTTGTAACTCAATATAGTATTTATGAGTTTAATGTAATGCTCTTTGAACTATATAATGCACCTGCAACCTTCCAACAATTAATGAATAGAGTATACCAAGATATTGCATAGAAATTTGTAGTAGTCTATCTTGATGATACTATAGTATACTTCAAGACTTTTGATAAATATTTAGAACATTTACAACAAACTTTTATTAAAATTAGAAAAGCCAGTTTACAATTAAATTTAGAAAAATATAATTTTTGGATGCAAAGTCTACCATTCTTAGGACATATAGTTACCTTTATTGGAATAGCATCTGACCCTCAGAAGATAGAAGCTGTTCAGAATATTTAACCACCTAATAATATAACCCAACTACATTCATTCTTAGGACTAGTAAGTTACTACAAACAGTTCATTTATAATTTTTATAACTAGCACAGCCTTTAAATCAGCTACTATGCAAAGAAACTTCTTATATATAAGATAAACTACAACAAGAAGCTTTCGAAGAATTAAAACAGAGACTTACCACAGCCCCTATATTAAAGTATCCTAACTTTGATAGATTATTCATCTTAGCTACTGATGTCTCTTATTATAGATTTGGAGCTACTCTTAGTCAATTGGATAGAAACAAAAAGAAACACCCTATAGCCTATGCAAGTAAAAGTTTAACCAAAAAAGAAGTCAATTATGATGCTACTGAACTTGAATGTGCTGCAGTTGTATAGACTATTGAACATTTTTATAAATATCTTAGAACTGCCAAATTCATTCTAATTACTGACCACTCTGCTCTTAAGTAGTTACAATCTGCTAAACCTAAAGGATGTCTAAGAAGATTAATTCTAAAACTTTAACCCTATAACTTTGAAATGATTCATAAACCAGGAAGAGTTTACTTTAACATAGATGCTCTATCTTGGCTACAGATACAAACCTCATATCAAAATCCTTCCTTATGAATTTGGACCTCTATTATAATTTATATAATTATATAAAATCAGACAAGTTATCTGACTCTCTATCCCAAGAACAGATTAAACAAATACAAAATTATGCTAAACATTTTATTACTAAGAAAGGACTATTATATAAGAAAAACAAAAAGAACTCCCAGTATCCTCTTCGTGTTATCAAATGAAATGAAGTAGAATCTGTTCTGTATATGATATATAAACATCCTACTGCAGAACACTTAGGAACAGATGCTATGTACTATAAAATAGCTGAACAATATTATTAGAACCAAATATATCGAGATATACAAGAATATGTTAGAATATGTAAAGAATGCCAAAAGAGACTAAAAGGCAAATAAACTGAACCCCTTCATCCTATTCAAATAGGACGAACTTTTGAACAAATTAGTATTAACTTAGTAGGACTTCTACTAATTACCAAACAAAATAATTGATATATTATTGTTGCTACTAACTATTTAACAAAATGGCCAGAAGCCTGTGCTGTACCTGATGCTGAAGCAAATACCTTAGCTCAGTTTATTTTCGAAGAAATTATTTGTCAACATGGAATATCAAAGATTATTCTCTCTAATTAAGAAAAAAATTTTATTAGTGGAACTGTTTACATTCTATATAAAAAGTTTCTTATCAAGTATAAGTTCTCTTTATTATACTACCTACAGACAAATAGAATGGTTGAATGTCTTAATCAAATCTTGTGTGAATCACTTGCTAAAGTTAAAGAAAATAATGACTGGGACTTACATATACCTGCTGTACTGCTTGCTTATCGAACAAAGAAGCATGCTACAACTGGATATACTCTCTTTTAACTTGTATATAGATGACAAGCTGTTCTTCCAATTGAAGCCTTATTACCTGTCAAACCTTATAAAGGAACAGAATATAATTTACAAGATAGCATATTGCACTGAGCATTTGAGCTTATAACAAGCTATCTGAATTGCAAAACGATGCAAGAGAAAAGACCAATGAATTGCAACAGAACAGAAAAAATACTTTGATACCAAAATTTGACATGAAACTTTTGAAATTGGTAACAAAGTATGGATAATTAAAAAAGATATAGAACATTCTTGATCAGCAAAATTTAAAAATAAAAGAACTGGACCCTTTATTATTCAAGAAAAATTAAACAATAGTGACTATAAACTTTGTAATAACAAAGAAAAAACATTGCAAAAGTACTATAACAGTGATCATCTTGCTAAATATTATAAAAAACAAACATGTGAACCTTTTGTTCTTATCGAATAATTGGAATTTCTGGAAGAAATTTCTAAAACTGAAGGAAAAAACAATAATATTACACAAATTTTTCAATGTTACAATTTATTTGAAAATTGTGATACTTAGAAATTTATATAAACACCCTCAAATTATACAAATTTTTCTAAAAATGGAATTCTTAAAATTATAATCAGAAACAGTAATTGCTTTAAACAACTTTCTTTAAATCTGGAAACAGAACTCTGCATCTCAAAACCACTTAGATATATCACCTCAAAATATTATTCTTTAGAGTGATCAAGAACCAGAAAAAGTTATTGACTTAAACTCTATAATAGAAGCCTCTGTAGAATTTAATATCAATAAATTTCTACAATTAGAAGAAATACAACCTTTTCTAATTGAAACTCCACTTAATGAAGTACTTACAGAGTTAGAAAGTAATAGGACTAACCATCTAACTCAAATAATAAATAATTTAAAACAGATACCAGAACCAACAACTCAAAGCATAACTAATACTTTTTCTGAAGAAACATGTAAAGAATAAGTTAATCAAATCTTAAAGTTTTTATCCAATTCTGGACATATTTGACATAACCTTAACAAGAAAATTGAAGCTTACTATTATTTAGAACAAATAATCTAGAAGTCCAATAACTCTTTGAAGATTAAAGACCTCATCCAAAATGCTCAAGTAACAAGAAGAGCAAAAGACACTTGGAAAGGTGCTCTCAAAATATACAAAGTTCTCAAGTTATGACCAAAAGAAATAACCTTACAATTAAAGTATGTGATCACAATACATATATATATTATCAAATTGCTAGATGATGAGTACATCCAACTTCTTAAATCAATTAGAACATAGAATTTACAGAGTAAATTTTTAAAAAAGATGGAAATGTTATAAAACAATGTATTATTATTTTATTATTATTATTAGTTATTATTATTTTATTATTATTATTTAGTATTAGTTATTTTATTATTGTATTATTATTATATTACTAGTAGTTGCTAGAACTTTTCAGTTAATTAGTAATCACTTAGTCACTTAGTTGCTTAGTTGCTTAGTCACTTAGTTGCTTAGCTACTTAGTTGCTTAGTTGCTTTGTAATTAGTTACTTAGTAATTATTAGTTATTAGTTGCTAGAACCTTTTAGTCACTTAGTAATCACTTAGTTACTTAGTTGCTTAGTCATTCAGCCACTTAATCATTTAGTCACTTGGTCACTTAGCTTACAGATATATAAATCCTACTAAATTTCCCAAGTGCAATTAAGCAACAGATATCCTTTTTCTCTTTAATATTGTAAACACATCTTGGGATTCTTTAGAAACAAAAACCTAAGGATAGCCCTTCTTGTTATTACTTTAATAAACAGCTTTTGACTATAAACTGTATTGATACTTCCTCTCTAGAGTAATTCCTACAGGCAAGGTTTATCTCCTTTTAGTAAAATAAAATAAAGTTATTAGTATTGCATTATCTTTTCTAAACTGCCTCAGAGAAGAGTATAGTTTCTTGACAATGTCTAACAGAAGCTATACTTCCTTCTTGGACACTACATATACCTGTAAGGAATTTCCTGTGCTGTGTCATCATTATAGTATGAAATTAAGAAGACTTTTACCTATAATACTGGTCTTTCTTTAGTTCAAGCTCCTTTTTTCATTTTGCTTGTTATATTTACTTTTTTTTTCTATTCTTGTACTTTTTCACATCGGACTCTCCATACTTGGTCATAGAATGTATTTCACACTGTTCTTGTTACTATATTTATGCATTTCTGTGTTGTCTGCCTATTTAGAATCTGACTAATCCTTTTTCCAACCTTATTCATTGTTAGCCTTTTTATTAAAGCTATTCTATTAGTAATTTTTTCTGCTTTTGTTTTCTCAAATAATGTCTCATATAGCACTAAAGATGGGATTCTAACTTTTTCATTTTTTTTAAGACTATTTTATACTGCTGCTGTTGCTACTTTTTGGATCCTTTTTCACAAGCTTCTTTGTCTGATGCAGCTTGCTAAGTGTACTTGAGTTTTCTTTTCATCTTTTTGACATACTTGGCAGTCAGTCATTGTATATATTTCTGGTCTTTTTCTATTTAATTCTTCTAGTATTAGCAGACTATTTATTATGCATTTAATTGCTATTGCTTTTCTTGTACTAAGTTTTCTTGTTGTGCAATATACACCCTTTGTTCTATTCATTTCTTTTCAAAAGCTTGACCAATTATATTGAGTATTCTCAGTTTCTGGCTCTAGTGCTTAAATTGGGTTTGTTTCTCTCCAACTAGCTTCAATTCTTGCATTTATAACTATTTTGCAAAGAAGTCTTGTTGATATATCAACTTTTCTGTTTTCCTACTCTAAGTGGTACTCTATCTTGTCACGCTTGATCTTTTCTGTAAATATTTCCTTCCACATATTGCTCTTTTTTTTGCAAGCATATCTGCTCTGTTATTCTACTTATCATTACTATAACTTTTAACCTTAACTAATTCTATTCTATTGTTCTTGCTTTTGAGTAAATCTACAATATTCATTATCCATATCAGATTTTTCTTTTTTAAGACTTTGTCATCTCCTATTTCTTGAATTGCTCTGTTAATATGTCTTAGTGCTGCAAGGCTGTTTGTATGCACTTCTATACACTTTACCTCTGGTATGATTAGAATTGCTAACTATATTGCTGCTAATTCTGCTATTATTGCTAAAGGCCAACCTTTGAGTTCTAGTGATATTTCTTCTTCTGGCCAGTTTTTTTTGTTACTAATCTGCACCTAACTGATGCTTATTCTTCTTATATTATTCCTATCTTTCTTTTTATTTAATGCTCTATCTGTATAAAGAGTTTATTTGTTTTTGTTTCTTCTCTTGTTTCTTATTAGGACTTCTATTATATAATCTGTGACTTTACTATCGAACTTTTGTTTCTTAATTAATTCTGTCTCTAATTCTTTTACTTGATTTAGCTTGATTAAACTTCTTTTTACTTTTCTCCATTCTTTTATTGTTCTGTTTTCTAACATTTGTTCTAATGTTGCAGAAATCTTATTACTGTTTTTCTCTACGAATGTTTCTGGAATTGCCTTTATATTATTGTTTCATTTTATTCATTTTTCACAATTATCTGTCATTTGTTCTGTTTTGTTTTCACATTCTTTGCATTTACTTATTTTAGTATATAACTTGGCTTCTACTTTCTGTAATAACTAATGCTTAGCTAAGATCTTTTTCTTTTTCCTTTTTGATATTTTACTAAGTTGCTGATAGTGCCTTGGTCCATGTACAATTCATTTCTTTTTCTTTCTGTTTTTAGATATCTTTGCCTAGTTAATCATTAGTGTCTATATGTTGTAGTCTTTGGTCTTGTACTGGTCATGTATTTCTCTACTTGTTTGTATTATCAACATCTTTTCTTCTATTTCACTGAACTATTTGGCTTTTTTCCCTTTACATAACAGTCCTAAAAGACTTTTGAGCTGTCTTTACATAATTAGATTCTCCTTTTTTATCTTTAATAGTTGATTTAAGTATATTAAACCTTATTTGTTTATTGCACTACTACTTGCTATCTATAATTTAGCTTTAATTAAGTCTCTTATACTCATTCTATACTTATGTACTTTCCACAGATGATTTTCTGTTCTGATATTTATTCTCATCTCTTTTGTTTTAACTATTGTTCGACAAGCTAGGTTGTGTTTCCAATACTTCATTTTATCTGATCTTTCTTCAGAATTCCAAATATCTTTTATTAAGCCTGCTTTCTGACATTCTTGAGCTATCCTAAGCTTTGTTAGATTACCTAAGATGTCTTTCCTATTAAGTCTTGCCAATAAACTGCTTATTTGTTTTGTTGCTATTTCTTGACTTAGTGACTTACAATTTTTCAAATTCTTATGCTTAATTATGCAATTATATGTTGTTTTTATCATATTGCACTTATGTTTTGCCAAACATATTATTAGCTAGTAAATCTTGTCAATCATCTTTTTTGACATTTTTGTTAACTATAAAAGGTATTCTAATTTTGGAATTATCACTGTATTAATTAAGTAAGCAATCTGGCTCATTGTCATTTTTTTATATCTAAGGTCTTTAACTGTCTAACTAACTATTTCTTTTGCTTTTTTGCAAACTAATAACTCTTTTATTCTGCTATTTAGCCAGATTCCTAATGTTCTTACAATTTTGTTTCTTGGTTCTTCTGTTATTCTGCTTTGTTTGAATGTAATTTCTCTATTCTCTTGTCTTAGTCTAGAATTCATTATTATAAGCTTTGACTTTGCTTTATTTATTTTAATATCATTTATATTAAAGAACTCTTTTGTAATTTCAAGAACTCTAAGCAATTGGCTTTTGCTGTTTGCGATCTATATAGTGTTATCTGCATAAGCAATCACTACTTGTTTATGTTTTGTAATACAATTAATGTCTGTATTTTTTAGTGTTTCTTGCTCTACTACATAGCCTAGTGATTTGTCTTTTTGAATTCTTTTCAATAGTGGGTCATAGAAAAGCTGCCAAACTAGTAAAGAAATCACCTTTCCTTGGTCTATACCATCTTCTGCTATTATCTCTTCTGTTAGGCCATAAGCTGTAATTACTTTAAGTTGACATTTGCAAAAAAGGTTTATAATATATTTTATTGTTTTTTGTAGTACTTTAACTTTTCTAAATGCCCACTCTAAGCTTTCCAATAGAACTGAGTTAAATGCCTTTTTTATATCTTGCAGAAGTATTCACATTTCTTTATTTTTCTTTTATGCTTTTTCTATTATCATATTTAGTATATATATTGGTTGCTCTGTTAAGTTGTCAGGCAAACTCGCATAATTTGGTCCTTTAAGTATTTCTCTTTTTATGAATATCTTTGTTAGCCTTTTTGTAACCACCTTTGTAACTAACTTTCTAAAGATCTCAATTAATGCTATTGGTTTAATATTGTTCAAATTATATTTCCAGTTTATATCTTTTGGAATTGAATAAACTTATGCTATTTTCTACTTTTTAGACATTTCTTCTGTTTCTAAAACCAGGTTTGCAAAGTTTTTGAAGATCTTCTGTGATTTCTTTTCTGCTCGTTTTATTAAAGTATAGCTTATACCTAAGATTTCTGAAGCTGTATTAGGCTTGAGTTCTCTCAATGTGTTTTCTTATTCCTCTTTTTTTATATTATCTTCTAGCTTTTCATATCAGAACTTCTTAATCTACTCTTTTGGGTTATATATTTCTATTCATTCCTCAGACATCTCTTCTAGTTTGGTTTTTCACTTTCTGAATTGATTTCTAAAATGTTTTTTCAGGCCATCTAAGACAGTCTTAAGTTCTGTTGTTAGACTGGTTTTCTCTTTGCTTTGGATTATAAATCTGTTCAAAACTATTTTTTTATATGGTTTGTTCAGAAGGCTAACAATCATTTGTTCTTAATTAGTTTTTATCATTTCATATCTTTTATTTATGTTTTCTTCTATCTGTTTTTTTTGGGCTTATTTCTATTCTTCTTTTCTTCTATCTTTCAAAATTCTTTGCCAGTCTTTTATATCATCTATTCATGCTTCTGACCACTGTTTGTGTAGCTTTGGTAGCACTACCATAGGTTGAACAAATAAATAAAGGATGAATAATAAGTAAATAACAGAAAAAAAATCTGCCATTATTCTACTCTATATTTGCCAAATAATGACAGCATAATAGCAGCATAATAGCAAAATAACAGTAAAATAACAGGAGGTTTGTCAATATAAATAACATAATAGTAACATAATAGCAAAATAATAGAACTGTTCTATTATTTTACTTTTAGTCTTTGTAACTAAAAAGTAAAATAATAAAACTGTTCTATTATTTTATTATTATGTTACTATTATGTTACTTATATTGACAAACCTCCTATTATTTTACTATTATTTTGCTGTTATACTGCTGTTATGCTGCTATTATTTGGTGGATATAAGATAGAATAATGGCAGATTTTTTTTCTGTTATTTATCTATTATTCACTCTTTATTTATTCCTTTGATCTGTATACTTCTATATCTTTACCAATAGCTATAAGATTCTTGTTTATCTCTTTTTTTTCCTCTTTCTCTATCTTTTAATTTCTTTTTGTTTTTGCTCTTTTGATTATTTGTTGTAGTTCAATTATGTGTCTATGCTGCTGTGGCTTCTTTCAATGATGTCTTCTGTTTGCTTTTGTGTTAAATATCTTTTTTTTTGGAATCTTTTTGTTTGCTGCTTCTATTATAGCTTCTTTTATTGCATTTCATATATGGTCTAGCATATCTATACAAAACCTACTACTTCTTTTATCTATTTCTAATTGCTTCAGTCCTTTTTTTTACTCTAATTGTGCTTGAAGCTCTTTAGCAAATTCTTCTCAGTCTTCTTGCTTTGCTTCTTTATACAGATATATTGTTCTCATTTGGTCTTTATGTTTGGTTTTTGCATAGCTCTAGTTCACAATTATATATTCTAACTATATGACTGTTGTTAATATCTTGTGGGCACTGCTTGTTAAACCTTCTGCTTCTTCTATATTGGCTTCTTGAAGACTAGGTGCAATTGTTTCAGATAACCAAATATAGTTAATTCTTGTCACTGCTTCTTGACTTGACTATGTATATGACCTTTCTGTTAGGTGCAACTTTCTGAAAGAGTCTGTAAAACCTTGCCTCCTTAAGCCAATTAAAAATTAGCAGTTTTTTATAATCTGTTGTCTGTAAGTGCAATCTGTCTAGTATATTGTCTACTGTATGATTAAAGTTCTTAAGTATAACTATTTCTGTATATTTTTTCTTGTTTGTCACTATTTTCATAATTTTTTGCTATACTCTTTTGCTAATAGTTTTGTCATTTGGTGGAATATACACTCCTATTACTATCAGTACTAGTTGTTTGAAATATAGCTTTATTTTTATCATATATTTGCTATGTTTTTTGACTACTCTAATATGTTTTTTTCAGATTTCATCTATTAGGATCCCAATATCTGATTCTTTTTTTTTTGTCCAATACTGCACTTGCCTAGTAACCTTTAAATTTTGTATTAAGGTTATGCAACAAGATTTTCCTTTCTTTTTCTATAATGTTTTGTTGCTGTTATTCCCAAAAATACTATTTCTTCTTTTTCTGCCTAGCCTAACAGGTTTTCTAATTTCTAATCTCTGGTCTTGAGTTTATTGATGTTGTAATATGCAATTTTTATTTCTTTTCTTCTTTTTTCTATTTCTTCTTTAATTGCTTGTATCTTGTTTCTGTATTTTCTACTTTTTCTTTTTCTTTTCTTTTCTTTTCTTTTTTTGGATTAGGAGATTTTTCTTTACTTCTTTCCTTAAAAGTTCTTTTCTTGTTATGCAAAAAATCTCTGATCTTCTCATCCATATTCATAAGCTCAACTTGGATACCCTCAGAAATGATTGGCCAGGCTTTCTTTTATATCTAACTAAGTATTCTTTAGCTGATTTAATCTGTTCAAGATTTGGCCTAAAACTTCTTCCATCTGTCTTATTTCTATATATACTTGTGTATTTAGTCTTGTCTTTCTTTTGATTATGTTTTCATTATTTCTTTCTGCATTTATATTTTTGACTCCTAACTATTTTTCTATGTTTTGTAACTAGTAATCACTTTCTATTTTGTTGTGTCCTCTGTTTAGAATCTGACTATTTTTGTTCCAGCTTTTTCTATCTGTATTATTTTTATCTTCTAACTACTTTTCTGCATCTTGTATTTGAGGATCACTTCTTCTTTTAGTGTGTCTTCTAATCTGACTTTGGTTTGATCTTTCCCAGCTTCTTTTTCTTCTTTTATTAACACTTTTTTATTTTTTTATTTTTTTTTTCTTTCATTTAGCCATCATACTTGAAAGTTATTATATCTAATTAGTTTTGATTGGGCTGCCTTTATTTCTTTTTCTGATGTGAATGTAATTATTGCTGTTCTTCTTTGATTCTTATTTCTGTTTAGTGAAATGCACACTGATTTCAAATCTTTGCTTCTTAGGTATTGTAGTAGCAAAACTTTTGAAGCATTACTTGGCAGCTCTGTTATTTTTGTTATATACTGTCTTTGCTTTTGTCTTACTTCATAATTTTCTTTACCTTCTGTTACTCTTACCAGTTTGTTACTGTTAACTGATATGGACCATGGTATGTCTCCTTCTTCTGATTCTTTTACTTAGATTACTGCAAGAAACTTGTATTTGAATCTCTTGATTCTTACTATATGTGCTTTTTTAAATCTTCTTTATATATATTCAATTTTTTTTCTGTTTATATCTATCAGTAGATTCCAAATTGTTATATATTTATGTTTTTGTGTTTCTTCTTCTTCAGTATCTATTTACTCTTTTGTAGATTCTTTTTCATTTTCTTGCAATTCATATTCCTTCTTCAATTTTAATATATTGTTTCTTTTTTTCTGAAATTTTTTGTCATGTGTTTTTTCCTTTTTCTTTTTGTCTATTTTTTTTCTTCTATGATCATTTGGTACTAATCACTTTCTTTTTTGCTAATTCTTTGTATTGCCTTACTTCTGCTATACTCATAGTCAAAGTCTATCTCTATTTATAGGTTTTCTCTTTTAAAAACTTCTTTAATGTTTTTGACATGCTTATTATTTTTTAATGACTATTTAATAAAGTTTGTGTGTTCTTCTTTGGTCTTCTCAGATATATTATATGCATATATGTTTGCAAACAGACTGTTGTTTCAATTGCAGCCTTTTTTGCTTAGTACCTACATACTTTTTTCAAGTAGTAATCCAAAAATATCAATTTCTCTTTTGATTTCTTGATTTCTTCTTTTTTTCTTTTCTTTTTCTTTTGTTGTTGATCATTGTTTTGTTCTTTCCTATTCATTTCTATGTTTTCTTGTTTTTGTTCTCTTTTTTGTTCTTCTTTTTTTCTGTTATAAGGAGATAATTTGGCTTCTACTTGGCTATTATTTGTTTGCCCTATCTTTATACCTACTTGTTTCCTTACAATCTTGATACTTGCTTGTATGCTTTTGTTGGTTTCTTCATTCTTTTCTTTTCGTTTTCTTATTTTTTCTTTCAGCTCTTCTTGTCTCTTTTTTCTCTCATTTGTCTGCTGTTGATTTTCTTTCTTTTCTATACTTATTCTATCTTGATATTGTTCTACAAAATTTGGCTTTTTTCCAGGTTGTTCTCTTTCTGTTTTTTTTAATATTTCTCTTGTTATTCACAGAAGTGCTACTTTATTTGAGTCTTGCTTTGTGAGTGCTGCGATGATATTATCTTCTTTACTTGGTATAGCATATGCCTTGCTTGCTTTATTGAAGAAGATTTTATTATGCACATTATTCATAGCCTCATACACCTTTCTTGTAAAGATTGCATTAAAGCTTTTTCTATATTCTTCTGGCAGACTTTTGTTCATATTGCACAATCATTTTCTATATGCTTCTATATTACATGTTTTATCTAAACTAAACTGGTTTGATATATGTATTTGTTTGTTTACTTTGCCTATCCTATTGTGACTTTTTGTGTAACTTGAAGGAACTATGATACAGGGTTATGGCAGTTTCTTAATTTTTCAAGAAAAAACTTTTCTAGTTTTTATCAAAATTCTTTATATGCTATTCTCTGCTATTGTTCTAGTTTCTCTTCTATACTCTCTTATTAAACTATATGCAAGTTTTTCTATTTTGTCTTTTTTGTTAGTATCTCGAGTCTTGTTTTCTAGTTTAGTTGTTGTGTTTTTCTATATTTTGTTTCCTAAAAATTTTGGTCAAAGGATCTACAAGAGAGAGTTGTTTCAATTTTTTCAATTTTTTTATTAGATATATCAAGCTGCTTTTTTGTTGCACTTATATATATTGGTACTTATAATTATTTATTATTATTACTAAAAAAAATACTAGTAAATATTAAAATTATATTACAAACTTTAATTAAACAAGCTATTAATAACAATAAAACTTTAACAGCATATTTTTTTTTTTTTTGAAATGCCAAAGTAGAAACTTTATTAAGTAATAGAAGAATTATATTAAAGATTTCTAAACTACATTTATGCTACTTATTTTAAGACATCCAATATGACATTACATCTCCATTTCTATATAACACTATTATTAATTATTTCAAATTAATTTTAAGTATAGAAAGGTTGAAAAAAATCTGAAGTGATAGTCTTGATATTTAGTAAATACAGTTAGTAAATAAATAGCCTAAAAATAACCAGTTTTTAATAAACATAGTAGAGTCAATAGTAGATGTATTTGAGGTATTAGATGTTGATTGAGGAGTGAAAATTAGAGACTAAATTTTTGAATATTTGGATTTGTTAGTTATATAGACTAGGTGCTGGAAAAAGGAATCAAATTAACAATTTTTTTAAAATAAATTTTTTAAGCTTAATAATTTAAAATTAGTTTAGGAACATTTATTATTTAAGAAAGAAATACTATTACATTAATAAAAATTTACAGTATAATCATTTGAAATTTGTATTTTTCTATAAGTTAATATAGATTTTATAATATAAAAATCAATTTTCTGTAAAATCTATTTTTTGTTAATTTGGTTCTTTTTTCAGCACTTAGTTTATATTGTGAGCTTTTTCTCATTGTTGTTGAAGAATGTTACATGATAGCTATATTTGTTAAAAAAACCAATTAAGAGAAGCATTAGATAAAGTTGTAAGAAAAAGTAATGTTGTTTTGTAAAGAAATATTTTAATATTGTTATATAAAGATATAGGATAAAGGCCTTAAATGAGATTTAAAAAGTAAAGATATAGTAATATATTAAAGTAGTAAAATAATGTAGTATGAATAGTATTTGTAATTTTAGCAGAGATATTTAATTGTTAAGTAGTATTTGTAATTAAGCTATAAAGAATTTGTTAGAAATTGAATTTTTGTTTAGAGCAGATTAATAGATGAGATATATCTTTGGTTAATTAACAATAAATACAATTTGGAGTAGTATATAATAAAGAATAGTATATATTAAGATTTTGCATAGTTAGTAAGTTGTTATTAATTATTTTTAGTTAAAATGAATAGAATTTTTGACATTATTAAATGAATTAATAATATTAAAATTAGTAGACCATTTAATAGAAAGTAAATTTTGAAAATATTTGAGTTATGACCAAGTAAAGAGTGATTGAATAGTTGTAGTATTTTGAAAAAAGGAGTGAGTTTTAGTAGGAATTATATAATCATGGCATGTAAAGTAGAGAGGAAGTATTGTTTTAAAGTTGGATGTAATTTGGTATTTATTAATATCATGTTTGGCTATAAGATCAGCTTGATTGTGAAAAGAGTTATTAGAATAAGATTTGATTTTATAAAAAGAAATATTAAGAGACTTTGTTTTAATAAGATAGTAAATGATGAATAAGATATCTCAGTTTTTTATATAAAAAAATTTATATAATGATAGAAATAGTTAAATATTTTTCAGTACAGAAAGATTGTTTAGATGTATATTATTTTGTAAATTTATTGGTAAGATAAGAAAAAGATATATTATTACTTTAAGTTCTGCTTAGGTAGAGTCAAGATATGAAAGAATAGAACAGTTAAATTTGATTTAGATTGTGTTCAGAAATTCATCCAATTCCAATTTTAGAATATGATGTTTAATTATTTATAATTGAGGCATCTATATAGAAATAAATATTGTTTGAAAAATTTTTTGCTAATAAAAATAATTCGATAAGTTGGTTTTGGTAGTTGAAAAATGATATATATTTTTGTATTATTTGTATTTTCATTTTAGGAAAGTATATAATTAGAGTTTGAGTTGATATAAGTAGTGAAGAAGTTTGTTGTATATATTAATAAGTGCATGAATTTCATAATTATCAATGTAAAAAGAGTAAATATTATCTTTTTTTGATAACTTAATATTTGAAATATTAATAAAAGTTTGAGATAATAGTATAAGTGAATTAGTAAAAGTTAGAGATATAGAGCCATGACTTTAACTGCATATTTATTTATTACAGATAATAATTATTTAATTTGACAAAAATTTAATATTTTAACTAATTATATTAATTTTTATATATTTAAAAAAAATTTTATTAAAGCTTTATTTAATACTAAAATATTTAACTAAATTCATACTTCACTTAATAATATAGATTAATTACAATATTTAATTAATAAATTTAATAAAGAAATGTATCTATATAAACAAAATATTATAAATATATAATATAATATAATATAAAAATAATTTTATATTTAAAAAATAATCTACTAACTTTGAGTTTAGACTTATAATTCTAATTTTTTTAGCATAATTTTCAATAATTTCACTTTGTAGTTATATACTTTCTGCTTTTTTCAGTGCTGCTATTATCTGACTATACAAGAGCAAATCATATATTATGATTTTATTTACATCTTCAACTACTAGGCTTTTTGCTATTAGCTTTATATCATCTGGGTTTGATGGCTTTGCCTTATCTAAAGCTTTAATTATTTCTTAATTATTTGTATATTTAACCACTTTTGTTTTGTAATTGCTAACATATTTAAGCAAACTTTGTATTTGTATACTTTTTATATATACCAAATTTTTTTTTAGATTTTTTGCATATGTTGTATTTGTTTGTTTACCTTTTGTTTGTTTGTTGTATACTTTATTTATTAGCAAATTTGTATATATAAATTTCTATCTGTTATTTTTAGAGTTAATAATAATTCTCAAAAATCCTAAAATTTTTAAAAATTTTCTTGTTTTTATAAAGTTTTTTTTGTTTTAATATTTTTTAATTCTTTTAACTACTGTTTTTCTATATTATTTCTATGTATTTTATCTTTTTGTTTCTTTTTTTTATAGCACTTTTGTATGTTTTCTATATTATTTCTTGAATTATTCTTGATTTTTTATTTTTTTCAAATTTGTAAAAAAAAGAATTAGCAGAAAAAGTTTGTTTTTTATTTGAAATTTATGTATTTTTTATATTTATATATTTTTATTTCTTAATTATACAATATATTATTATTTATTATTTTTTTTAAAGTTAATGCTAATTTCTAAAAACTTTAAAAATTTTAAAAAATTTTCTTGTTTTTATAAAATTTACTATTGCAGTGTTTTTTAATTTTTTTAACTATTATGTTTTTATTTTTTTTTAAATATTAATGATAAGGCCATGCTTTTAACTTTATTAAAATTTAATTAAAGTTTTTATAAAAAAAAACTTGCTTTTAAATTACATATAAAGAATAAAGACTCAAACATATAATCTGCAATCTAAATTTACAAAAGTGGCCAAAACTCATCTAGATTTGAATGTTAGTAATAATATAGAAGAGAGAAATATAGTATTTAATCTATTGAATAGTTCAAAATTTAATTTTAGTAATAATTTGCAATATTAAAATAGAGAATAAGAGTAGACTAGAAAAAGAACTATAAGTTAAATTTGTAGTAATTGTAGTTTGGGACTATGTAGAATATAAAATATAATATGATATCTATATTTGTTTATTTTTTAATTTTTTTTTATTTTTTATTTTTTATTTTTTGTTTTCACTAAGGTTGTAATTATCGATGACTACTGCCTTTATTGTATTTTTAATTATTATTATATAACTTGTACAAAATGAGTGTACAACTAGCTACTCATACAACTTTTGGTTGTCTAATTTAAGTAGTCCACTTATATAGCAGGTTCTATACTAGTTGCTATACCTGCAATCTACTAAAAGTTTACCTATTTTAAGCACTCTGATCTTTATATTACACTAACAAATAATATACAAGTTCTTATACACCTATATTAAATACTGTCTAGTCTAACCTTAATCTTTCTTTTTGTATGTCTGTTAAGCTGTTATATATTTCAGAGTATATCATCTGATTGTAAGACTAAAAGATGCCCCTTTGCTAACTAACTATCCATATTTAATCCTTATTAACAGGTCTTGACCTTACAGAATTCACTCAGACCCTAGCACTAACTTTATAGCATATCTTTAGTACTTATAATATATTTCTGTTTTTGTCTTCAAACTTTCAATCCAGATAGCTTAGAAGGTCATAACCTGTTTCTGGTATTTCAAAGTCTGTTTTCTATGATCTTTTTTTTTCAGTTTGAAACTTCCAGTGATCTAGTTAGTGATACCTCTTATCTAAGATTTTTGCCTATCTGATTTTTTTCATATTGATATCTATTTCTTAGATCTAGCCTTTATAGTAATACTGTAATAAAATTTACTAAAAACTAGCAAGCTGTAGTAATTTTAAATACATGAATGTCAAGTAGAAGATCTTTTATTTAAAGGAAAATAAAATAAATAAAAATAACTAAAAATAAGAAATAAATATTTAAAAATGAAATTTAAATTCAATAGCCTTCTAGATACTATAAAAACTTTATGATAGACTAGTTGTAAGCAATTTGACTTATTTCTATTAAAATCAGCATTATTAATTCTTTCAAATCAGAATTGTTTATTAATTCTATTTTGAAAAGATCAATATTATAAATAAAACATAAGTATATATATTTTAAAAAAATATAACAATAAGATAAGATTAGAGATTTTTAGTAAAAGTTAAGTTAATTAATTAAAAATATAACAGTATCAAAATGTAAGATCTAGTAAAAAGTATAATTAAATATAGAAAATTTACTGTTAGTTCATTTGATTGAATTGTTTTTCTTAAAATATAAGTTTTAGTATTAAATATATTAATTAGATAAAGTTAAAGTAGAGATTACTATATTTAGTAATATGTAATTTTTAGTAGGTCAATACAATCTTTATAATTAATAATCATTTGTCTAACCTTTATTAGCATTATTCTTTCTATTTAATTCTTGATATTTGGTTGTTTTTTTTTTTATATTTCTTTCTTATACACATTTTTTTTAGTATATTTTTTTTTCAACAAGAAGTTTTTTACTTCTTTACAAATAAATAACATCAGATTAGTAATGTTCAATTGTAGAATAACAGATAGATGAGCTTGATCCAAATTTTAACAGATCTGGTATAACAGGTTACTCATAGGTACCAATTGGGATAACTATATGATAATAGTATAAAGGGTTAGATATAATTATATTTGTATATTGTCTGTACTAAACATTTATAAATAAACTTCTAACTGGTTGACCAACATGTCTACTAAAAGTAAAAAAAAATTTTTATCATTTTTTATTTAAAGTCTTGTTATAAATATATATCTTATTTGTTTTATATTTAAATAGATTTTTAATTATTAAAAACTTAAAAAATTAACTATTGTAAACTTCAAGAATTGATTATTATAAACTTTGAGAATTGACTATTAAAAACTTTAAAAATTTATTGTTAAAAACACAGCATTAAACAAAATCTCATATTTATAACATATATATATCAAAAACTTAAAAGGGTTCTTTATCAAACAAATTGTTATATATTATATATTCTTTATATATAAGATTTCTCATATAGTATACCTTCCACTATACGGTATATCTGAAAGGTATAAATCAAGAAAAACTAATGTATATAGTAAGAGACCTTGGGTATTTTCCATGTAAAAGATGATAAGCAGTTTAATGGTTCAAAAATAAACTATATAAAATAAAATGACTGTCTAAAAATACAAGTAAACATTTAAAACTTCTTAACTAACTTATATATTAAAAATGTTCTAATAATACAGAAAAAAATATAACTAGCTGTACTCTTTAAATGTAGAAACCTCTGTGTCCAAATTACTGAATAAAAACCTTAACCCAATGAGGCTAGTTAAAAAAAAAATAATAATAATAATTGCTAATATACAGTATATATTAATCATGCATATACGTATTATTTATTCTTTTTGAGCTAAAGTAGCATTTAAGGAAGGTCCGAGTTGGAATATAGTTAGAATACAGGAATACCTTGGAATCATGATCGGCAGGGTTGGACTTGTCAAGATTACTAAAAGTTTTACTAATGAAGTCACGGCCACTCATTAAATAAAGCTGCCCAGCTGATAATTTTGCCCCCAAATGGTTGCTAAATGCCGGCCTAAAACCGATGGGAAATTTGGTGATCTCCCTGTAACAAATTTATATTAAAATGGAAGTTACACCTATAAATTCATTGGCTAGGTAATTTGATGTTACACGTAGAAAATCATTAAACCGAGTAAACTTAAACTCGAGTTTTTTGTATTGCTATTGGGTCTTTTTAAACAATTTTGAATAGCTACACGCGTTTGCCTTAAAAAAAAAAAACCCTTTAAGTACACGATCTATACTGATCGCGTTCCTCCTGCTATAGCAGATCATAATGTTTGACAAGAGTGGTAGATGCGAAGTGGTCGATCCTCCGGGGTTCGCAAAGGTATAGTAAATTTCTACCACCAGCCACTTTAAAATCCAACTATGAAACAAAATTCTCTATCCAAAAATTTAATTTTAAAAGGATTTGATGGACAGCTTTCGATGGATGATGGATGCTTTCTCTGGAAAAATAAATTATGAAGATCGACAAAGAGTTATCTATACAATGGTAAAATGGCCGTTTCTATTACGATTTTCAGCATTGTTCCTTATTAAAGTCCTTTTACAACCCACATTCATTAATAATTTTTACCAGATAGAAACGGCGCAGTATGGGTATAGAAAAATTGTGTCAGCGCTACTGTACGGAATTCTGACCGAAGATGAACATACAAGGGTGATTAGTTGTTAAGGGATAACAAAATATTGTTATAGATATTAATTGACTTGACTATTCTTTAGTATTATGACCACATTTGCGATCATGACAGAGATAATTACGGTTATCTTATATCTGTGATGAATCAGATAGTTAAATACAGAGGCTTTGCGTTATATTCAAGAAAAACAATTGATCGGGTATGTTGAAAAAATTTTCATTATGTAAATACGATTACAAACCAGAATATTTATTTATTCATACATATATATTTTTTTTAATAGATTTTGTGGCTTATTACCATCATAATAGATGATAATAGGGAAAGTACGGTGAACGCTCAGCCTGGATTGTATGAAGTTTGTGAAAACCTCCTTCGTCAAATTCGTGGTAAAAATGAATCCAGCTAAATATATTCTCATGAATCAATTATATGCACATATTGAATTATTTTAATTGTTTACCTATTTTGTAATAATTAGGAGGTGACAATTCTGAGCCAAACATTTGGCTATGCGAAAAGATGCTTGAATTGCTAAAAAGAGAATCGTATATACATATTTTCTATATTGATAATTGCAGTTATATGATCGCATGACATTAATTTGTTTATAAATAATAAAATTTTTTTTGTTACTATAGAGTGTGGCTTTTTCAAAATGAGCGATTGATACATGTGACCTTTTATACATTCGCGAGCTTGGCAAGAGAACATGACAGATTTGATCAGCTACGAACTCGGGAAGCACAATTTTGCAAAATTATTTTTGATAACCACGTATGTAAAGAAATTGTCACGTTTCAATCGACGTTGTTAATTTATTAACTCAGTGGTTTTAATCAGTATAACGTATGTTTTAAAATCGGCCGTGATCTGTATCGATTGTTATTAGAAGTTTCAAATATCCCCGACTTTGCGGCCATTTATAGTAATTTAGATCCTAATGGTATGATTTCATTTTTTATGTTATGCTGAAATAAAATATACGATCCTAAATTATGGTTATATTATTAATAGCCAAATTGCTTATGATACGTAAACCGACGGTGGACTATTGTTTGAGTAGTCGCCTTACAAACGATGAGAAGGCGAGAATAATCGCATACTTGGAAAATGTAAGAATCAATCCATATTATTTAGCATTGTTTCTATATGCTTAATTAAATATTTCACTTATTTACGAACCTTTCAACATAGCATACACCAAAGGCTTTTCCGAGAAAATTCGAGACATTTTTCAGAGATTTTTCAGTTTCTGGATATACGCTTTCAGACATAATAAGATGGATATGTGGTGCATTTCGCCTAACAAAGCCAAATTCGGAATGCCAAAGACACCAATTGATCAGCGCAATGATTACCCATGCAGTACGTAAATCATTTGGTATTTTAATTTATCCAAAAGATGTCGATTAATTATTTTATGTGCAGCTTGAAAAAGAACCCTCAAGCGAAATGAAACAGACGATTGTAGGGTTGTCAAAAATGGCACTTATATTAGATTGGTTATCTTTTGACAGGAACAGTATAAATCAAAGTGTAAACGATAATATAAATAATATTGGTAAATATTACGTTTATTTGTTAAATCTGGTTCGTAATTTTATTTTATTAATTGTTTTTACATTTTAGAGCCAACAATCCGCTTGATATTAGAATTGTATCGTACTGACTCTCAATTTGGACCAGAATTGATTGAGTGTTTAGGATCTTCAATTAACAATTTCCTTCCGGGCTTTGAGCTTGAAATTCGTGAAAACGTTAGAGTTGCTGCTCAAACCGTTTTACGAAGGAATATCATGACGTAAGAAAGCTTGCTTAGTTGTTAATAGCTGTTTAAAAGCTTACATGTGATCCAATTTACAGGATAGATGACCTTAACATGATTCGGAGTAAAGCCAATGATGGCCGTGCCGCTAATAGGATAATATTGGAAATATGGGGCAACAATAAGCAGGCTGATCTTGAACCAATAAACATTCAACCAACGATTACGCGTCCGAATATTCTAAATAATTCACAGTTCGGAATACATCAATTACACAATCAAGCAAGTTCTTCACCTTCAACTTCTTATTCTTCGAAAATTCAAACTGATTCTCTCCAATCTCATGCATCAGCTGCACAAATTCAGCCGTTGACCACTCGAGTTCAACTTACTCCTTCATCTTCAAATTCTCCTCAAAAGCTAAGTTCTAGACGTACATCTGTAAAATACGATTCCATACCAATGCAAAGTAATCTATCAGTTCAGCCAATACAACAAGACTTGCCTGTTACGGTACCGAGACAACAACAAATATCTCTGACGTCGGCATTAAAACCATCCGATCAGAGAAATATTCTAGATAATTCTAAAAAGTTACGAATGTGGTTATATTTAACTCCGTTGCAAAGCTTTGAGAAAGCCATTCAAAATAATAACATTGATGAAGCTCTTGAAAATTTAAAAAATATTTTCGAGACATTTTTGAAGGTAATACTAGTAATGCTATTACGGTAGTGCACTGACCAAAAATAAAAAGTTATGTATATTACAAAATTATTTACATCACATGTCACATATAAATAATATTTTAAAAAATTGATCTACATTATTTGTCACAACGGGTACTTTAGTCAGTGCACTACGGTAAACCATTCCAATGATCAACGTCGATTACTTATATTACCAATATTTTACACAGAATGTAGACCTTGGATTTCCTAATTCGCCTCATTTTAAGGAATTGCCTGAAAAATTAGCAAAACCTTTGTGCAATTCAATTAACTTTGACGAATTAAAGGACTGTTATGATCTGACTAGTCGATTACTTAAAATCGAACCCTCTGGAAGAAATCTTTTCAATCTATTGCTTTCATGGATATTTCAGTGGAGAACTGAATCAAACGATAACAATTCAAATAAATATAAGGCATTTGAATTGCTAAGGCTGATCATTAATTGCGTTGAGCAGACAGATGGAAGCAAAGAAATTCATGTCAAAGCACGATCTAAATTAATGGTGTATTGTCTAGGGTAACTATTTTTATTTATATAGTTTAGGAGTTATTCTTTTTAAATTTAATTATTGGTTTTTTATAGGAGATCACAATCAAGCGTATTACATGATACAGTGGGTGTGTTTCTCGATACAATGGGTAGCATCAACACAAATTTGCCAGAAGTTATCGAGTTATATACCACTTACCTAAAATTTGAAATAATACGTGAAAAGTCATCATCTGAGATTGAAGAAGAATTTAAACAAGAATTTAAACTTAGATGGTTGGAAGATCTGACTGTATGCTTTTTTACACATAATCTTACATTTACATATCTTATAATACAACTTAGATTATTATTATTATTATTATTATTATTGTTTAGCTTATTCAGGAAAACGAAAATAATGTATTTTTATCCATGGTTCCACAATTGCTTAAGTGCTGGCCAGATATTTTTGTTGGAGTTCCGCGGTTCATTTACATGATTGTGAGTGGAGTAAACCCTGCAATAGTATGTAAAAATATTTATATTAGAGTATGGAACCGGTTTTAATAATTCGGGTTTATCACGTGAATTTTATGATATTTTAATAAATTCTAAAATATCACAAAATTCATGTGATAAACCCGAATTATTAAAACCGGTTCCAACCTCTAATTTATATCTAGGACTTATAAAAAATTAAGCACCAAATTAACTTTAATTTACATACGTATTAGATTTATAAATTTGAAACTGATTTGAGACAACAAAAATACAGAGTTGTCGGCGATATCGAAGGCGTAGATTCTATCCTTGGTATACACGTTATATAACGAAATCGTCTTGTATTATGATCAAATAGTAATTTTGTTTTAATGTTTAATTTAGCATGCGCTTTGGAATGGGACTCATTTGAGCAGATATATCTGTTTAATTTGATAAGATCAGAATACGGCAATGATGTCAATCAGACTGAAAAATTCATGGATACTTCGGTTTATTTAAAAAGCTTGGACCCTTTAAGTAAGTTTTTAGCATGTCATTTTTCACAATTATATTTTTTCTTATGTGCGTTTTTATACGCAGCACATCCTGAAGCATTAACTGGCTTAATTTGGCTTCTTGAAACTGTCTCCCCTACCGTAAAAATTATTGAGGCTCTATTTGAAATTATGATTTCTACAACAACCGATGAAGCACGTTTTGAAATAATAAATTATATAAATTCGATATTTCATTCATGGCAAAAAAATACGCAACATGTATCAGAGTTAAAATCTAGTTTAGGACAATATTTTGACAATCTCAGCATTGAGGAAAATAAAGACAAAGCCGTTGATTTAATTAAAGCCGTAGTGGAATTAATGGATGATCTATGGAAAAAAGCACATCCTACGTTAAAACGTGGTTGGTACAAATTAATATAAAAAGAAATTATACTTATAACATTGGTTTAAAGTAATTCGAAACTTTTAGGATTATTGTCGTTGCAGCCTAAAGTTGAAAGTATAGCAGCCTCAATCGGTATACAAATAAAATTTTCTAACTTGGTTGAAATGCTTTCGGATGAAAAGCACATGGTGCTTGAAGAAAATGATGGTATCCTTATTTATATGAATCTAATACGTTTATTTCAATAGTCATTAAATCTTTAGACATAAATATCTTAATTTAGATGAGAATAATAGCAATTCCAAGCTTGGTGCATTACCAATATCAAAACAAATGAAGCATCAGGATCGCCAGTTGCGTTCTACGACTGTGCATTCTCGTAGCACCGCGAATGAGCCAACAACAACTTCTACATCTGACGGAGAAGAAAATGAGGAAGAGACATTATGCAGAACACCCCCACCTGTTTTACCAAAACGCGTTAAAAGAAAAATTATTGTTAGTTCATCGGAAGAGGAACAGGAAGTTGAGCAACCAAGTAATCGCAAAAATCGGTCATCACGTGCACGTTCTTCCCAGACGTCATCCTCAAGGTCTACTATGAATACTCCCCAACTTTCAGGTGGTAAACGTAAGAGTACTATTCCAACTGCTTCACGGAAGAAGCAGCCAAAAGTTTCTGAAAAGTCATAAACTTCATTCTTGATAATGATTGAATTTATAACTAGAGTTAGCATAGAGACAATTTGAGCAGTATTTATGTTTTTTTAAACCAAAAAAAACTTTTTGTGTTACAAACTAATGTGTATTTTGAATAAATATTCATCCATGATATTTAGTATATTATAAATCTATAAATATTTAATTTCTCAGATTTTATAATTTATAATTAATTTCAAATCTCTACATACATATTTTCTGCCGTAGCCGTACAAATTGCATCTTTAAAAAACTTATTTGAACTACCCGTTAGCCAAACCATCCATTAAATCAACAGAAGTCATTAAATATATAAAAAAGGTTGCCAATTAAGCTTTATATAGTGCCATGGATATGTTATTAAGGCACAATTTATATTTGAAATTCGTAAAAATTCGGTAGAATTAGATTGGGGTATGGAAAATTTTTAGAGCATGTTCCCTGTAGATAATGTAATTGTTAATCTTTTGCTAGTTTGCCTTGGTTTATTTGTTACTTAATTTCAAATTGTTATAGAGTACATATGTTTAAGTTTATTTTTTTTTTGACTTAGGCAGTTTTGCCGATCACCTTTATTAAGATTCTTGTATACATATTTGTACAAAGTTGGTTTAAATTTTGACTCAACATCTTTTGACTACTTTTGTGAGTGTTTAGGAATGGTCTGTTGCACTGGTCAGGAACTTATCTGGTCAGAGGGTTATACTAAGTTAATCAATAGAATTCTAAAAAATCAGCCTTATTTTCATCTTATAAAATCAACAACTGAATGCAATCATGATTCTTGAATTCTTTTTTCATTATTTTTTTTTCTAGTTCAGTTTGTTTATCTATAATAACTTGTTCCTCTTCATATATCAGTTTTCTAATGGTTTTATTTCTTGATATATATGTTTTTATTCTTTTTCTTATTTGTAAGCTTAATTCTGTCTTTTTCTAATTGGTTATTATTTTATAATATTTTTTTATATATTTTCAAAGAAGCTATTTTATATTGCATTAATCTAAATAGTTATAAATTCTTTAGTTTCTTTGAGAATTTGGATAAGATTTTGTAATATTGATTTAACTTTTTCTTATATTAATTTTTTAATACTTTTGAATTTGTATTTAACTTTTTTTTTTATCAAAAATTTTTATAAGATCTTTGTTAACTTTTCTTTGCTTGTCTTTTTACAGATTTCTTTTGAAACCATTGTTCAAACAAAGTTAATTATTATATTTCCTATATTAACATATTTTTTTTATAAATTTTACATGTTATTAGATATTTTTAGTTTTATTTTTTTGTTTTTATACAAAATATAATATAAGTTTTTGTATATATTTAGATATTTTTTGTTAAAATATTGAATACAAATAGTTTTTTATTAATATATTTAATTAGTATTGTGATTTTTTATTTTTCTTTATATTTATATATTTGATTTTATTTTGGTTTTTGATTTTCTTTACAGTATTAATTAATTATGTTTTTTTTTATTTAGTTCTATCTTTTAAAGTAATAATATTAAAGATTATACTTTGCAATAGTACTTTATTAATAATTTGAAGTTAGTCATTACAATTGTTTTTTATAAGCATATAAATACAACTAGTCATATATACAACTTATAGTTACCTATTTAAGTAATCTATTCTAAAATTCTATATTGAATATAGTATTTATAATCTACTAAAAGATTATCTATTTAAACTTTTTAATTATCTGCTTTTACTAATCTTTAACTTGTCATTAATCTTTTGTATATATTTATATATACTATTTAGATAACATATACTTTTTTTTTAAAGTTGTATTTAAGTTATTATTTATTTCAGAGCATATGATTTAATAATAAGCTCAAGAAAAACTTTTTATTAATTAACTTATTTACTTTTATAATCAAATTAACAAAATTATACTTTTGCAAAGTTTATTTAAATTCTAGTACTAACTTTATAATATATTTCTAATACTTTAGTATATTACTATTTTGTTTTCAAACTTCTAATTTAAATAGTTTAAAAAGAATCATAACTTGTTTTTGATTTATCAAGTTTGTTTTTTTTCTTTAGTTTGAATCTAATAGCTTAATTAGTAATATTTCTTACTTAAAGATTCATATTTATTTAATTTTTTTATATTGATATTTCTTTTCTAGATTTAATATTTGTAATTATATTATCAAAAGTTTATATTACTTTTCTGTTTAAATCTTTTCAAATAGGTTTATGTTTTTTAGTTTTACAGATTTATATAGTATAAATACAAAAACTTATTTTAAGTTTATACATATTACTAATATTAGTTTGCATTCTTTTATATATCTAAAATTATACAAATACTCTATAATTTACTAATTATACTATTGTAACTATAGTTATAAATAACTTATTCTAACTGATTAATAGAAAATAGTTGCTATAATATAAATAATTATTTAAATTTTCTATTATTTGTAGATTTGAACTTCTAATCTGTTACTTAAAGAAGTAATTTTGCTAAATTAATATACTTATTAATTACTAACTTAACACTTTTATTTGAATGTTTTATTTTAAATTTTTTAATCTTGCATTTTTGTATTAACTTCACTGAGTTATGTTCAGATTTTTATCTTAATTTTAATACTAAATTATTTTTAAAATAATCTTTTAAAGTTTTCTATATTTTTATTTATAGTAAATATAGTATTGCTATAGTTAGAATTAATACTTATCCCTTAGATTGTAGGCTTTTGCAAGCAAATTTGTCTGCATAATTATATTTTTTTGACTCTGATCTACTTTTTTAAATGTTAAAATATCTAACTAAAATTTGGTATAATAATATTTGAAAATAAGGATTATTTTTTTGTAATATTTATTTTTAAATTATAAGAAAAAAATAGGTTACTTATAGACCAAAAACATGTAATTTTTAAAAAAAATTTTAATAAAATATTTTTTTAGTTTATCTATGATAAACTTTTTAAATATTAATTTTAAATCTATAGTTTTTAATACAACTTTTTAGTTTATATTAAAGATTATATTTTTAATTATTATAAGTTTAATAATTTATATATAAAAATTAATACTGTTTTAAGAACAAAATTTTTTTTTAACTTTAGAAATATATAAAATTTTAGAAAACCTAAAAAATATTTTAATAATAAACTTTTATGTTACACTATCTTTAAACTTTAATTAATTAAAAGTTTTTTTAATAAAGTTAAAAAAATTTCTTAACTAAGTTTATAAAATAGAATTTTAAAAATATTTTTTACTTAGAAAGTATATTGTTAAAATTTTATTATAAAAATTAATTTTTAAAAAAAAGATGCAGTCAAATTTGCATGCAATACAATTTAAGGAATAGTTAGAACTAATTATTAAACTGCTATACTATTGTAAAATTGATATAACTTTAGTATTCTTTTTTACAACTTTATTGGTGACTTGTTTATTCTTACAAATCTTTTTAATATTTTAACAATAATAATATATATTTAGTATGCTAATATTTGTGATTATTAGTTTATTAATCAAAAAATAAATAGTATTATATTAGACTTTGAAAGACATATGACATGTAAATAATTTTAGAATATTATTAAATATTTGATCATAACCAATATATTAAAAAATAATAATCCTTTTTATTTTGTTCAAGAATTTCATAATGAATTTAATAAAAATCTTTTTAAATCTATTCATCTAAAAATTATCTTTGTATTAATAAGTCAATATGTCAGTAAATAATTAAAGTTGATAAAGATCTATTTTAATAAAAAATATCAAGAAAACCTTATACAATTGGTTGTAAATTTAAGACTGTCACAAATGCTTACATAAATTTGTTATCATAAATAAATTCTGTAAAGTCTTTAGAATTTGTTAAAAAAATTTTTTTAATAATTATATGCCTACAATAGCAACTATATTATAATTAATTAGTCTTAGTTTTATAGTAATAGAACAATTAGATGCAAGTTAAAATCTTGACAAACAGAATTTTAACAGGTTATAATCCTAACAAAAAAATTCTGATAGTCAAAAATTCTAACAATTAAAAATTTTGACAATCAGAATTTTTAGATAGAAAATCCTAAGTATAAGATATATTTAAAATGCAATAGCTTTTATAATTTAATTAATTTTAGAGTTAGATTATTTTAGATAATACTTGAAATAGAATTTGCTATGGTCTATTATATTTTATCAGAGATTTAATTGTCAGAATTTTAACTATTAAAATTTTTGACTGTTGAAATTTTTAGCTATTAGGATTTTTTTGTTATAATTATAACCTGTTAAGATTCTGTTTGTTAGGATTTTGATTCAAATCTGAATAATCATTGCAGATTTATAGTTTGATGGTATAGATTTATATATAACTTTATACAAACATGACTTATATTCAATTTTATAATTAAAAAAATATTAATATTGGTCAAAAAATATTTCATCAGATATTATTAATACATTTAAAAATAAATATAAGTCTTTTGTTAATTGGACAAAAAAGTATAATAATATTGTTTTTAATTTGTGTTTTATTCAAAATTGTAAAAATATTGTACTTTTAGCTAGTTGTTTAATAAGTCTTAAAACTAAAATAAAAAGATTTATTTTTTTTTTTAACTGTCCCAGATGATATCATCATGGGGCGCGTGTGGCGCTCTTTTTATTAAGTATAGCTGCTAGATTATTATTTACACATTAAAGGATTTACTAGACTAAATATTTGTATATTT
>CAJVQA010000636.1:0-31699 GCA_910591915.1 Cetraspora pellucida
GATTTTAAGAAATGCTGAATGTCTCTTTTCTCTTCTTGGGGTTTCTTGAAAATCATTTTTATAGACATTGAAAAATGTCATCATAACTTCAGAGCTAATTTACGGATCAGATAAGCATTTTCTTACTAAGATATAATATAATAAGAAGTCTAGAAAAGATTTCTGCAAGTAGAATGATATGTGTTTCATCTTTCTATATTCAAAACTCATAATAGTATAGACGAAAAACGAAAACTTTCCAAAAATCGGTTTTGTAATTTCTTCTTTTGTAGATATTTTTAGTGTTTCTGTCTGCAGATTTGTTTTTCATTAATAATTTTTAGTATTTCACCAGGGAATAAGTTTTTCTAGAAATGGTTAGTACTAACAAGCAATGAAATAATAAAATAATAAAATAATAAAAAAAATAGGAAATAATAAATCTAAAACATGATGCTAGCAAGATAAAATAAAGAATTCAAATAATCAAATCAAAAACTAAATAATGTCAAAATATATATGCATATGTGATCAGCTTATAATATCAAAATCAAAATCAAAAATTCAAAAATTAAAAATCAAAGCTAGAAGGTAAAAGTATAAACTTCTTCATAATTCCAAAATTCTAAAAATACAAAATATAAAATAATTAATTCAAGTTGAGTTAATAGAAATATATTTAAAATAATAATTTCAAAAATATTTTTTCTAATATATTTGGATCTTTGCCAAGATAAATATTTTAATATATCTGGGTCTTTGTCAAGATAAATATTCTAATATATTTGGGTCTTTGTCAGGATAAATATTCCAATACATCTAGGTCTTTGTTAGAATAAATATTCCAATGTATCTAAGTCTTTGCCAGGATAAATAAATTTAATTTTATATTTTTCATTAATGTATATATGGTTGAACCTTCTAAGCATTAATGTTCAAGAGTACATGATAGAATCTTCCTAGCTTGGATAATAAAATTAAATCTTTCTAGAATTATTTTTATAAGAGTAGAAATATATCATCAATTACTTTTGTTCAGAAATAACAAACTGTCTTGAAAAATGTCTTTTGTTGAGAGAAAAGCCTGGGAACTACCTATATCCAGAACTTATTCTAAAATAAACTAAATAATAAAATTTAAATAAAATCTGTGTTTATAAAATAATTTAATAACTAACTATACTAAAGATTATAAAGAATATTCATGTCAATATGTTATTATCTCTTATATATATAATGGTCAATAATCATCACTTTTGGTATCTCTAACCAATATAGAATCAAAAGGAAATGAGATATCTAAAGATTGTATAATATCTTGAGGTTTGAAAAATTTTTTAAAAATTTTCGTCTCTATGGCACAATAAAGAAAAATCATTTCAAGAATACATTTTTACAAAAATATCCTGAATATGATGTTGATATTAAGTAACCATATCTTGGGTCCTTAATTAAAATTATAGAGCAGACTTCTATGATTCTAATAGTAATTGAAATGTTAAATTTGGTCTAGTGGTTAACGTTTTATGATGATTTAAAGAAATCCCAAATTTCTTATTTTTCTTTTTTTGTTATCTCCAAGAAGGATTCTATAGATATAGAAAAATATTGTCACTATTTTGTAAGTGATTTACGAGTCAGTGAAGCATTTTCGTATTATGATATAGTATAATAAAATTTGTAGAGCATCCTTCTGTGAATATGCTGATATGTATTATATTTCTGTAGAATCAAAACTCATCGAGATATTAAAGAAAAACAAAATGTATTCAAAATCATTCTTGTAAAATTTCTTTCTTTCTTCTTTTTCTCCTTTTCAAAATGTTGGTACTAAGGTAATAGGTCTTAATACTTAGATAAAAAATATAAAAAAACTTTCTACGAATCTAAAGGAGGTAATTTTATCTAAAACAGACAATTAAATGGTGAGATATTAAGAATCAAAGTTTGTGTATTAATATTCGGAAAAAGAAAATTTTAAAGAAATTATTTGTAACAAGAAGGAAATTAAAATTTAATGATTTATAAAAGATCAGAGAAGCATTTTGTTACTAAGTAACCTATATAACAAAATATAAAGAAAATGTTTAAAAATCTAAAGAAGGTGAGATTTCAAAGATAGGATAAAAATTCATAAAAATATTAAACAAAAATGATGATCAACTAATTTTTTATTTTTCTACCAGGAAAGATTTGTTAGATTTGTCCAAAAATTTTTGCCAGAAGGTACCAAAATGTTACAAAGTTGTAGCCTTCTTGGTACAATACAACCAAGTAACAAGGTCACCCAGTACAGTGATTGACTATTGCAAATATATACGGTGTGAAGGTGTAGTAGTTCACTTTACTATATAGCAGTAGGCAAATGGTTCGAGATAATAACAGTATATAAATTAACTTATATAGATTAACTTTTTATTAACAATACACATAGTAACAACCTTGTTTGTAGGAATTACCCTAGAAGGAGAATATCACATTTTATCATTAAAAGGTCATTATGTTTGGGTTAAAATGTAGAAACTTAGAATTGGCAGAGAAGGGCAAAAGGTATCCTTTATATATCTTTTTACCTAGTGGAGGTAGTAGAGGTTTGAGTGACATCTCTTGATACTATATTTGGGATAGTGGGGATTATGCAGAGACAAGTAGAGTTTGTACAGGGATAGTTGGGACAATGTTTATGTATATTTGTCATTTGTACTTGAAACACTTAAGGCATGTGTCAAGGTACTTGAGTCTGTGCAGGGACACTTGAGATTGTGCAGGGACACCTGAGGATTGTATTGAGATACTTGGGAATTGTGTTAAGGATACTTGGGATTCTTGTACTGTGTTATTTGGCACAGTAAATTGTACTGGAATATATAAAACTTATGTAGAGGTACTTGGGGTTTGTAAGACAATAATGACATTATAGATATTACCCAATGTCATATGTCTGTATAAGATCCTATTTTCTAACTACTATATACTATAATATAACTATGCTAATAACTAATAATAAAATACAAGAATAAATATATAACAACTACTAATAATATAATATACTATACTATGCTAAAAATCTACTTTGTAACAACTCTTTCCAATTTCCTCTCCTTTTCTTCTTCTTTGTTCTTTTCTCTGATCTTCTTCTAGTTTGAGCATCTTTTTTATTTTGCTTGTTATATTAATTTTCTTTTCTTATTTTTATATTTTTTCACAATGAACTCTCTATACTTGGTCATAAAATGTATTTCATACTGTTCTTGTTACTATATCCATGCATTTTTGTATTGCCTATCTATTTAGAATTTGACTGATCCTTTTCTCAACCTCATTCGTTATTAACCCTTTTATTAAAGCTACTCTATTAGTAATTTTCTCTACTTCTGTTTTCTCAAATAATACCTCATATAGCACAAAAAGTAGGATTCTAACTTTTTCATTCTTTTTAAGACTGTTTCATGCTGCTGCTGTTGCTACCTTTTGAATTCTCTTTTACAAGCTTTTTTGTCCAATGCAGCTTGCTAGATATGCTTGAGTTTTCTTTTCACCTCTTTGGCATACTTAGCAGTCAGTCATTGTATATATTTCTAGTCTTCTTCTATTTAGTTTTTCTAACATTGGTAGGCTGTCCATTATGCATTTAATCATTATAGCTCTTCTTGTACTAAGTTTTCTTGTTGTGCAATATATGCATGCCTTTTGTTCTATTCATCTTTTTTCAAAAGCTTGACAAATCATATTGAATGTTCTCAGTTTCTGGCTCTAGTGCTCGAATTGGGTTTGTTTTTCTCCAACTAGTTCTGATTTTGGCATTTGTAACTATTTTACAAAAAAGTTTTGTTGGTATATCAACTTTTTTGTTTTTCTATTCTAAGTGGTACTTTATCTTGTCATACTTAATTTTCTTTATAAATATTGTTCCTCCATATATTGCTTCTTTCTTTGCAAGTAAATCTGCTCTGTTATTTTATTTGTCATTGCTGTAACTTTTAACCTTAACTAATTCTATTTTATTGTTCTTGCTTTTGAGTAGACCTATAATATTCATTATCCACATTATATTTATCTTTTTTTAGAACTTTGTCATCTTCTATTACTTGAATTGCTCTATTAATATGCCTTAATGCTGCAAGGCTATCTATATATACTTCTATACACTTCCCTCTGGTATAATTAAAATTGCTAACCATATTGCTGCTAATTCTGCTATTATTGCTAAGAGCCAACCTTCAAGTCCCAGTGTTGTTTCTTTCTCTGGCCAGTTTTTTTTATCACTAACCTGCACCCAACTGATACTTATTTTTGCTATACTATCTTTTTCTTCCTCTTTATATAATGCTTTATCTGTATAAAAGATGTATTTGTCTTTGTTTCTTTTCTTGTTTCTCATTAGGGCTTCTATTATGATATCTTCAACTTTACTGCCAAATGCTTGTTTCTTGATTAATTCTGTCTCTAATTCTTCTATTTGTTTAAGTTCGATTAGCCTTCTTTCTTCTTTTCTTTATTCTTTCATTGTTCTGTTTTCTAACATTTGTTCTAATATTGCATTAATTAGGGTGTGGTAACCTAGTGAAGTGGTCAGGTTGTCAACCCTCCAAGTGGTAGGTTGGGTGTTCAAATCCCATTAACAACAAAAATTTGAATAATCACCTATGTAATATTCATATTACGGCAACTGTTACTAATGATTAGGTTAGGATACCTGTAATGATGGTCGCACCAGCATGACTGATAGGTCATAGAGCATTCGTGTAACAGGTCACATGACATTGTATTTGAAACAAGGTTGTGGTTACATGAAGGAATGCAAATTAGCAATAGGTAGTGCAAACACTAGATAAGTTCTTGTGGCTGTGTAAATTCATTGAAATTAGATAACAAGAAGTTCATTTGGGAAGACCCAAGTAGAGAGGTAGCCAGATCTTTGATGGCCTTACTGTAAAGGCTAGCTTTATGAAACAGATACCAAGCTCGAAGTAGCCAGATGGGCAAAAACCTCTAGGTGGGAGGTACCACCAACCAGGCTGCTGGATCGAGCTAAAGAAAAAGGATATCGGGCTGATCTGATATACCAATAGACTGGTCATAAGTTTTATCAAGCTATCTGAATTGGGAGTTTGGTGAACCAGCAGGGGTATACTAAAGTATTTCAGATATGCTATGAAGTAGATGCTGGGGTTTGTGTGAACTCTACAAGAGCATAGTGGTTTAATAATTAGCCCTGATCGCAAGTATTAGTTCTGCCATAGTAATATCTAGGTTAGCTGTAAAAATAAGTACAGAAGGCTCTGAGGGGTTTACCTCGAGGATAAATTAGTCTAAGGTTGATGATGATGATCTGGTACATCTGAGATGATCAGTGATATTAACACAGGTTACAGGTTCAGAGGGTTTAAAGTAGAACACCCAAGCAGGGATGTTAGGTATAGCAATTGGTAAAAAACCTTTAGGCAGACTCCTTAAATAGGTAATATAGAAAAGTTATATGTGTAGCCAATTGTATGCTCTTCTGTAGTGGTTCATTGAGTCACAATACTGATAAGTGATTAATAAAAGTCAAAAGACCAAAAAGGTTACCTTAATACCAAAAAAAAATATATATATATTGCATTAATCTTGTTACTATCTTTTTCTACCAATGTTTCTGAAACTGCCTTTAAGTTATTGTTTTATCTTATTCACTTTTTACAATTATCTGTTACTTGTTCTGTTCTGTTCTCATACTCTTTGCATTTACTTATCTTAGTATATGTCTTGCTTTCTACTTTTTGTAATAGCCAATACTCTGCTAAGATCTTTTTCTTTTTCTTTTTTAATATCTTACTAAATTGCAGATTGTGTTTTGGCCCATGTACAATTCACACTTTCTTCTTTCTGTCTTCAGATATCTTTGTCCAGTTGATTGTTAGTGCCTATGTATTGTAATTTCTAATCTTGTATTGGTTATGTATTTCTCTACTTGTCTGTGTTACTAACATCTTTCCTTCTATTTTGCTAAACCATTTGGCTTTTTTTCCTTTATATGACAGTTCTAAAAGACTTTTAAGCTGTCTTCATATAATTAAGTTCTCTGCTTTTATGTCTACAAGTTGGTTCAGATATATTAGATTCTATTTATTTATTGTACTACTACTTGCTATTCATAATTTAACTCTAACTAAGTCTCTTATGCTTGTTTCATAACCATATACTCTTCACAGATAATCTTTTGCTTTGAAATTAATTTCTATTTCTCTTGTTTTAACTATTGTTCAACAGGCTAAATTGTGTTTTCAATATACCATTTCTTCTGGTCTTTTTTCAGAGTCTCAAATGTCTTTTACTAAGCCTGTTTTTTGACATCCTTGAGCTATTCTAAGTTTTGTTAGATTACTTAAATTGTCTTTTCTGTTAAGTCTTGTGAATAAACTACTTATTTGCTTTGTTGCTATCTCTTGACTTAGTAATTTACAATTACCCAGATCTTTGTGCTCAATTATGCAGTTGTTTGTTGTTTTCATCATATTGCACTTATGTTTTGCCAAACATATTATCAGCTAGTGGATTTTGCTGATCATCTTTTCTGATACTCTTGTTAACTGCAAAAGGTATTCTAATTTTGGGATTATTACTGTATTATTTATATATATGATCTGGCTCATTGTCATTTTTTTATATCTAAGATCTTTAACTGTTTGGTTAACTATTTCTTTTGCTTTTTTGCAGACTAGTAACTCTTTCATTTCACTGTTTGTCCAAATTCCTAATGATCTTACAATCTTGTATTTTGGTTCTTCTATTATTCTACTCTGCCCAAATGTAATTTTTCTATCTTCTTTCTTTAGTCTAGAATTCATTACTATAAGCTTTAATTTTGCTCTATTTATTTCAATATTATTCACTTTAAAGAACTCTTCTGCAATTTCAAGAAGTTTTAGCAGTTGGTCTTTGCTGTTTGTAATCCATGTAGTATCATCTGCATAGGCAATCACTGTTTGCCTATGTTTTGTAATACAATTACTTTCCACATTTTTTAATGTTTCTTGTACTACTATATAGCCTAGTAGTCTATCTTTTTGAATTCTTTCCAATAGTGAATTGTAAAAGAGCTATCAGACAAGTAGAGAAATCACTTTTTTTTTGATTTATACTATCTCTTGCTGTTATTTCTTCTGTTAGACCATAAGCTGTAATTACCTTAAGTTTTTTTTTTTGGTATTAAGGTGAGACCTTGCTTATATCTTTATTAATAATTTTAGTTGTACATATTAATATACTATATATAGGCTTGGTGCTACAGAAAAGATGAAAATCAACAAATTTTTTAAAACCTATTTTTTTTGTATAAATTAATTTAAAATAAGATCAGAATTATTTTTCACTTAAAACACAAAAACAATTGTCTTAATAAAATCTTGCAGAATAGCTTTTTGAAATTTGTATTTTTTTATAATTTATTATAAAATTTATAATATAAAAAAATTGATTTTTCAAAGATCTTTTTTTTTGTCAATTTTTCTTTTTTCTGTACTATCAAGCCCATATTAAAGATATACTAAGATTGTAAAATACAAAATAAAAACTACATGCAAGAATTAAAGCTTAGACAACTTTATTTGCAATTTAAATTGACTATAGTAATCAAGGCACACCTAGATTTATAATGTTAGAATATAATTATAAGATGTGCTATGATTAATCTAGAGTGTTGACCATATATTAATTTTTCTAATAGCCTGTTCAATCAGTAAACAGATATTAGAATGTAAGTGTAATTGATTTGCTATTCCATATAGACATAAGTATGTATAGTTTGTATGTGATCTTTTGTAATATCTAATTTGTTGTGTTTGTTGTAAGGTATTGTGATTGTTAAAAATTTGAAAAGATGTAATATTATTGTTTTTTTTCTAATTGGAGAAGTCAATACAGTAAGGTTTTTATATTTGGTTATAGATTTGATCATTAATATCAAGGAGTGTTTGAATAATAGTTTGTGAGACTATTTTAGTAGGTATATTGTAATTATGAATTGTTTTGATTAGAGCTTTGGATATAAAGCCTTTAAGAGTAAGGTCCAGATAGAAAGAGTTTGCTTGAAATAGTATTCAATTAAATGAGAAATGGTTTTGAATTTTACAAATGAGTTTGTATAGCTAACTAGTAGATAAATTAAGATTTGCTTTAGATAGAATATGCTAAACTGATAAGTTAATAATGTTTGTAATAAGAGAAAAGTTAGAGCATGTTAGCCAATATGAGTTAAAGTTAGAAAGATTACATTGAAAGCAGTTAGAATTTATGAAAATAGCTAGATAGATGTTGTGGAGAGAGAAGTGTATTGGTAGTTCATTGAATAGAGTTTTAACTTTAAAGACTTTTGATTGATTAAGCTTAAAGCTAGTAAAATTTAATAAAGGTTTTTGGTTATGATTAAGATATAACCATGTACAATATGACAGGGCAGATGATCAGAGGATTTAAATAAATAATCTCCTAGTAGGTTATAGGCACAGCATCTAGTGTAGAACCTTAGGGCGGACTACTTAAATAGGCAACCAAAAGTTGCATGCATGACTAGCTGTACTCTTATCTCTGTAAAAAATAGTTGTAATAGCTAATCTAATAAAAGTTAATAAAGTATCACCACAAGTATGGCCTTAACAACAAAAAAAAATAAAAAAAATAAAAAAAATATAACCATGTAGATTTTCAGTCTATATAATAATTAATATGAGCCTATTTATTGTTTCTTTTTTGTGATGACCACATTGCTAATATATGAGCTTTGCAGATATTTTTGATGAAGTGTCTAGTAGGAAGTTTGACAAAATTTTGTTTCCATTGTAAAATATAAAAAGAGTTATAAATATTTGTATATTGAAAGATTAATGGCAAAGAGAAATTGTGTTGTTTTGCTAAAGAATCAGCTATATTATTAAAAGTGTTGTTTGTGTAAGCCTGAACTTTGTAAAAGTTAATATTTAAGTTAAAGAATTTAATAATATTAAGGAGAGTGTGCCATAGAGGCCATGTATTAAATTTAAAAAGTTTGTTAAAATTGTTAATTTGAATAGAAAGTTTGTAAAACTTTGAGATAACTAATTATGAATCAGTATAGATTTGAAGTGTTACATTGCGAGGTACAGTTGAGATTGCTAATAAGATAGAAAAGAGCTCTACCTTATAAGCTGATGGCCAGTAGTGAATTTTAGCTGAAAATTTATAAAGCACTTAATCATTGTTGTTAACTTGGACCTATCCAATGCCCATTGAGCTTTGTTCAGTTACAATATCAGTTACTGATCCATCTGTATAAAAAATGAATTTCTTATAAGATAAATTGTTTTGAAAAATTTCTTCAAATTTGTTTGAACAGTCATTAGGTTTAAAGATTTCTGTGATAGTTGAATTTGATATATTAATAGTAGAATGGTTATTAGAAATTTATAAAGGATGTTTAATTGCTGTTGAATAAATAAGATTCAGATAATTAGTATTGAATTTGAGTTTTGGGGTTTTTCTTTCTAGAAAACTAGTACAAATAGTTGCTAAAATATTAATTGTATATATTTAGTTAATTCTGTTTGAGTTAAGATAGCATCCAGTACATGGTATACAGTTCAATTCTGGAAGTGAATAGTAGTAATTGTGTTCTAAATCAATATTAGTATTCTAATGTAATATAGAAAACTGATTTGTGTTAGAGAGGTATTTGAATTTTGCCAATAATGATCTTATTGTTATTGTTATTATAGGTAAGTAGCCAAGGTTTGAGTTTTTTTTTGATTGGCAAAGTGTTATATGCAAAAGCATTAACTATGAGAGGTTAAAAGTGAGAAAGGATTAAGTAGTATGATCTATTAGATAGAATTGTGTCTTCCAGATAGGTGAACCAAGTAGGTTGCCTTTCTTTTATTAGATAATGAAGTCTTGATGAAAGGTGGTATCATTGGAGTAGTGTATTGTTGTCTGCAGTACATAATTGTTCTAGATAGAGTATGTTGTTTTTGTGAAGTTGTTTTCTAAAAGTATGATATTTGAGATATTGACTAAGTATTGGTTCTAATAATTGGTAGCTATCATGAACAGTATTAGACCACAAACATTGAAGTTTGCTAAAATTGAAATGTCAAGATGTTGTAGAAGTTGTATGATTTTAAAATTAAGTGTGAGTTTGTTGGGTCTATTAATAAGCAGTTGGCTATGCTGAAGAATATTGGTAGCAGACCAAAGGTTGTTTTGAAGTTGCTGTAATCTAATTTTAGTGGAAATGCTAAAAGTCTCTGAGTTGTTAATTCTTTGTTAGAAGCAAGATCTATGATGTTGTAGTTGGATGTTCCAAATATTATATATATTGTATAAATAAGTGTTTAGCATAGTGCTGTTAGAGCTAGTATGAGAAAGTTTAGCTTTGTGTTTAATTATAGTAAAATATTTGAATAAGAGTTTATCACAGGTAAAATGTTTAAGAATAATATTGTATAGTCTATATTTAATAGTAAGAATAATTACAGTATTAGTAATATATATGGCTTGTTTGTCTGTGATTTTTTTGATGTCTGTAAGGTTGATAAGTTGGATTGCTTTATCATAAATTAGTTGGCTTTGTTTGGTGTATAAATTATTAAGGGTGAACCAACATTCTAAGAATTTGAATGATTGGTTGACAGGAATTAGTATAAGTGATAAGTTAAAAAAATGAATAGGAATTGTAGATGGTGTGTTTAAGGTGAGAATTGATTTGGTTAAGTTGATTTGGATATCAGCCATATAGTAAAAAGAGGTAGCTGTAGCAATAATTGATTGTAATTCTTCTTTGGATTTGGTTATCCAAAGTATATTATCCATATATGCTATTACAGATACAGAGGTTTGAAGTTGTTAAAACTTTGGTCAAAGCAGACTAGTATTTCACCTTGTAGCCAAAGTGTATTCTGAAAAGTCTAAAGCTATTTTGGTTATAAGAGGATCATAGTAAATCCTCCAAAATAGTAGGGTAATAGTTTCTCTTTGATCAATGCCATTTTTGACATTGTAAAAATTAGTGAAACCTAGATTTGTAATAACTTGATTGTGTTAATTAGTAAGCAAATTAGTGAAAATGTTAATAAAATTAGATGGCATTTGTAAGTGTGTTAAAGATTTGATAAAGAGTGTAAGGTCTACAGAGTCATAGGCTTTACTTATATTCTGAGATAAAAGCCAGAGTTTTTTTGAGTTACAAGAAGCTTCTTTAATAACATTGTTAAGTATATGTATAGAAATAGCTATGCTGTTACCAGGTAAGACTATGTAGTTAAAAGATGATAGGATTTTATAATGAGTAAAGATGTAATTAAGCTAATTGGTAAGAAGTTTTGTGTAAAGTTTTTTGACATGTTCAAGTAAACTAATAGGTCTGGTATTAGTTAAATTGTTATCAAAAATAGATTTTTTAGAAAAGAAAAAATTCTTTCTTCTTTTCATTAATTTGGAATTTGACCAGATATAAGACAGCAGTTAAAAAGAGCTGTAATTGTATCAAAGAATGCTGTTCTAGCATGTTTAAACATCTTATAGCTGATGCCTGATGGTTCACATGCTTTGTTGTTAGGAAGTTGATTAATAACTTCAAAAACTTCTATAGAAAAGAATTCCTTAAGTGCTGATTAATATTATGTAGAATCAATATTAGGTTTAGGTTAATATTCTTGTTGCCACATTGTTTGTTAAATAATTGTGATTGAATGTTTCAAGAGGCTGTTCAGTTATCAAAATGTTGTTGAATATGCTGTTTGATAAGCGATGGTTCAGTGATGACATTGTTAGATTCTTTAATATTGTCAAATTTAACAGGATCTTTGTGTTAATTAAATATACTATTAATTATTGATGTTAGACTATTTTGAAGTTTAGTGCACCTTTTAGCTATATTGTCATTAATTTGTTCTCTTATATTTTTAATATTTTCTAGATTTCTAGTATGATAAAGTGTTTTTCATTCAGTGTTGGTTGCCGATATCTAGTCAGATAAAAGGTTAGAGTCATGAGGCAGTTCTGATATATTGAGATTGTGAAAAGAATTAAGTTGATGAATGTCTAGATTGTGAAATACAGATACAGAAGTATGGTTCCAAATTGAAGCTTTGACTTGTCTAATAATATTGCCTAGTTTTTTAAGTTCTGAATATAATTTTGATGCTTTGGAAGAAAAAATATATTAAAAATTATAAATAGTGAATTTTTTATTTGGAATATGTTGAAGAGCAGCTGAGATAATACTAGTTTGAATTTTGTGCCAAGAGGCTTTAAATGATTTTGTAGTATTAGTTGTAGAAGAAGCATTGTTGTTTTTAAGATTAGATATAACTTGGTCAGAGAAGTTTTGTCAGAGGTCTGGGTTCATTTGTTTGTAAACAAATATTTTATACTTAGTTTTGGTTGCTAATCATCATTTATCAATAATTGCATAGGGAAATTCTCAGAATGATATAAGTATATTATGATCACTAAGTGTACTTTGGTTGGCATCATCTGTGTAATAGGAAGTTAAATATCAGATAATAGAGTGATTGGCCCAGATATAATCAATTTAACTACTATATTCACTACTATGCCAGGTAGAAGAAAAAGATTGTGTATGTTTTGCTAAGTCATACATATTGTTGTGTTAAAGAAAATAAATTAGTTTGAGTTTAATAGATGATGATTGTGAATTGTCAAAGACATTAAAGTCATCCATGACAATTGGTTGTATATTAATTGTGTTTGCTTCTTGAATTCATTGTATAATGTTGTTTTAGATAAGAAGTCTAAGTTGAAGGTTATTACAAGGTAAATAAACTGATATAATGCGAAATTTAAAGTCATGTTTAAAAAAAAGATCAATTGCAATAGCATATCCAGAAAGGTTAAATGTTTTGTGAACATGTGATTTAAAGTGTTTTTGAATCATAATAGCTGTTCTAGCTTTACAACTATCAATATATGACCAATAATAGATAAAGTGTTAAGATCTTGAAAATTTGTCATGTGCATTGTTTTGTGAGATTTTGGTTTCTGTAATACTAACAATATTAATATTATAAGATAAACAGTAGTCCTTTTATGTTTGTTGTTTTAAGTTATCATTGTATCCTCATGTATTATGTATGCATATTAATAGATAAAGTGGTTTATATAAGATAAATATAGATGTATCAGCTGTTAAAACTTGAAAGACAAATTGGGCATAATTATTGAAGTAGAGACTAGAAGATGTGGCTATATGATTAGAATTGAAGATAGATGATCGATTAGTAGATAAGTGTGCTAAAGGTGAGTTATCAAGAAACAGTTGGTTAAGTGAAGATAAGTAAGTGTAGAATAGAGTGCTATTTGGTGTTGTTAGCAAAGGTAAATACTTATAAAGTTCATATTAAAAAGGTTGAATAAAATAGTGTTCATAAAGAGTAGGATCTAAGAGATTAGTATATATGTGTAGTTCAGTTTTGTTTTGATTAATAGATATTTTAAAACTATGATTGAAAGAATGTTTTTGGAGATAAGATAGAAATTCTCCAAATGTTATATAGTGGTATATAGTAGATAAATTATATATTAGTAGAAATTTGTTATAGCATGAATTTGTTCCTGCAGGAGATAGAATGTTGAAAGCAGGAACTTGGGGTGTTAAGTTGTCTTCTACAGAGTTGTTCACCATTTGAAGCTTAGCTTGCATAGCTGTAAAGGTTGCCATAATCTGCCCTGTATATTGGTAATTACCTTAAGTTAATGTTTACAGAAAAGGTTAATAATATATTTAATTGTTTTTTGTAGTACTTTAATTCTCTTAAGCACCTACTTCAAGCTTTCTAATAGAACTAAGTCAAATGTTTTCTTCATGTCTTGCAGAAGTATTCATATTTCTTTGTTTTTTTCTTGTACTTCTTTCATTATCATATTTAACATATATATTGGCTACTCTGTGGAGTTGCTAGGCAGGTCTGCATAATTTGGTCCTTTGAGTATTTCTCTTTCTGTAAATATTTTGGCTAGCCTTTTTGTTACCACCTTTGTAACTAACTTTTTAAAAATCTCAATTAGTGCTATTGGTCTAATATTGTTTAGATTATATTCCCAGTCTACATCTTTTGGGATTAGATAGACTTGTGCTATTTTTTACTTTTTTGGCATTTTTTCTATTTCTAAAAGCAGATTTGTAAAGCCTCTAAAGATTTTTTATGATTTTCTTTCTGCTTGTTTTATTAGAGTGTAGCTTATGTCTAAAATTCCTAAAGCTGTGTTGGCCTTGAGTTCTCTTAATATGTCTTCCTATTCCTTCTCTTCTATCTTTTTTTCTAACTTTTCATACTAGGACTCCTTGATCTACTCATTTGGGTTGTATACTTCTATCCATTCTTCAGGCACCTCTTCTAGTTTGGTTCTTTACTTTCTGAATTGATTTCTAAAATGTTTTGTCAGACCTTCTATAACATTCTTAGGCTTTGTCATTAAACTAGTCTTATCTTCACTTTGGGTTATAAATTTGTCTAAAATTATCTTTTTGTATAGTTTGTTCAAAAGGCTAGCAATCATTTATCTCTGGTCAGTTTTTATCATCTCACATCTTTTATTTATATTTTCTTTTATCTGTTTTCTTTGGGCTTATTCCCACTTTTCTTTTCTTCTGTTTTTCAGAATCCTTTGCTAGCCTTTTATATTATCTATCCAAGCTTCTGATTATTGTTTGTGTAGCTTTGGTAATACTACTTCTATCTCTTTACCAATGTCTATAAGCTTTTTGTTTATCTCTTCTTTTCTTCTTTCTCTATCTCTTGGTTCCTTCTAATCTTTGCTTTTTTGATTATTTGCTGTAGTTCAGTTATGTATTTATGTTGTGATTTCTTTCGATGATTTCTTCTGTTTGCTTTTGTATTGAATATCTTCTTTTTTGAAAATTTTTTTATTTACTGCTTCTATTATAGCTTCTTCTATTGCATTCCATATCTGGTCTAGTGTGTCTGCATTGTATGAAATGTTTTTACTATCTTCTTCTAATTGCTTCAGTGCTTTTTTCCATTCTAATTGAGCTTGAAGCTCTTCAGCATATTCTTTCCAATCTTCTTGCTTTGCTTCTTCATACAAATATATTGTTCTTATCTGGTCTTTATGTTTAATTTCTACACTGCTCTGGTTCACAATTATATGCTTCAACCATATAACCATTGTTAGTATCTTGTAGTCTCTACCTGTTATATCTTCTGCTTCCTCTATATTGGCTTCTTGAAGACCAGCTGTGATTGTTTCTAATAATCAAATATAATCAATTCTTGTTGCTGCTTCTTGACTTGACCATGTGTATACTCTTTTTGTTGAATGCAAATTTCTGAATGAGTCTGTAAAATCTTGCTTTTTAAGCCAATTAAAGATTGATAGTTTTTTATAATCTGTTGTTTATGGGTGCAGTTTGTCTAGTATATTGTCTACTGTGTGATTAAAATCTCCAAGTATGACTATTTCTATATACTTTCTCTTGTTTGTTACTATTTTCACAATTTTTTGCTATATTTTCTTACTATTTGCTTTGTTATTTAGTAGAATATACACTCTTATTATTATAATATAAGTTGTTTAAAGTAAAGCCTTACTTTTATCATATACTTGGCATGTCTTTTAATCACTCCAACATTTTTTTCCAAGTTTCATCTATTAGGATCCCAATACCTGATCCTTTTTTCTTATCTAATACTGCACTTGCCTAGTAACCTTTAAACCTTGTATTAAGATTGTATAACAAGATTTTTCTTTTTTTTTTTATAATGTTTCTGTTATTTCCAAAATTGCTATCTCTTCTTCTTCTGCCCAACCCAGCAGGCTTTCTAATTTTCAACCTCTGGTCTTGAGTCTATTGATATTATAACATGCGATTTTTATTTCTTTTCTTCCTTTTTTCCATTTCTCTTTTAACTGCTTGTATCTTGTTTCTGTGTTTCCTGCTTTTTTCTTTTCTTTTCTTTTCTTCTTCTGGATTAGAAGATTTTTATTTATTTCTTTCTTTGAAAGTTCTTCTTTCACTGTGCAGAAAACCTCTAATCTTCTCATCCATATTCATAAATTCAACTTAAGTGCCCTCAGGAGTGGTTAGTCAGGCCTTCTTTCATACTTAGCTGAGTGTCTTTTAGTTGATTAAGTCTATCTAAGATTTGATCTAAGACTTCCTCCATCTGTCTTGTTTCTGCATGTACTTGTATATTTAGTCTTGCCTTCTTTTTAGTTATATTTCTATCATTTCTTTCTGCATTCATGTTTTTGATTTCTAACTATTCTTCTATGTTTTGTAACTGGAGATCACTTGCTATTTTGATGTATCCTCTATTTAGGGCCTAACCACTTTTGTCCTAGATTTTTTGTTAGTAGTGTTTCTATCTCCTAACTATTCTTTTGTGTCTTATATAAAAGGATTACTTCTCATTTCTATATGTCTTCTGTTCTGGTTTTGGCTATTTCTTTTCTAGCTTCTTTTTTTTCTTTCTCTAAAACTTTCTTCTTTCTTTATTTCATTTCTTCTTTCATTTGCCAGAAGACTTGAAAATTGTTATATCTAATTGGTTTTAATTAGGCTGCCTTTATTTCTTTTTCTGTCGCAAATGTGACTATTGCTGTTTTTCTTTGATTTCCATTTCTGTTTAGTGAAATATATACCAATTTTGCATCTTTGCTTCTCAGACAATGTAGCAGCAAAACTTTCAAAGCATTGCTTGACAGCTTTGTTATTTTTGCTATATAATTCTCTTTGCCTTTTGTTACTTTTACTAGTTTGTTACTATTAACTGATATCGACCATGGCATGTCTTCTTTTTCTAATTCTTCAACTTGGACTATTGCAAAAGACTTGTATTTGGATCTTTTGATTCTTGTTATATATGCTTTTTTAAATCTTTTGCACATATATTCAATCTCTTTTCTATTTATATCTGCTAGTAGATTTCAGATTGTTATATATTTATATTTCTGTGTTTCCTCTTTTCTAATATCTATTTGGTCTCCTATTAGCTCTTTTTTGTTTTCTTGATATTTATATTTCTTCTTTTTAAACTTTGATGTATTGTTCTTTTCTTTTTGATAATCTTTATTATATATTTTTCCTTTTCTCTTCTTGTCTATTCTTTCTTCTTCTGTGATCATTCTGTACTAATCACTTTCTTTCTTGCTAATTCTTTGTATTGCCTTACTTCTGCTATACTCGCAGTTGAAGTCTACTTCTATCTAAAGGTTTCCTCTTTTGAAAACCTCTTCAATGTTTTTGACATGTTCATTATTCTTTAGTGACCATCTGATAAAGTTTGTTCATTCTTCTTTGGTCTTTTCAGATACATTATGTGCTGATATGTTTACAAGTAGCTGTTATTTCGATTGCAGCCTCTTTTGCTTAATGCCTATATGCTTTTTTTGAGTAATACTCCTACTATATCAATTTCTTTTTTGATTTCTTGTTTTTTTTTTTTTTTTTCTTTTTCTTCTGTTATTGATTTCTGTCTTGATTCTTTTCTATTCATTTCTATGCCTTCTTGTTCTTACTCTCTTTTTTGTTCTTCTTTTTTTTCATATAAATGGATGATTCAGCTTCTCTTTGATTATTATTTGTCTATCTTATCTCTATACTTACTTTTTTCTCTGCAGTTTCGATGTTTATTTGTGAATTTATGTTGGCCTCTTCATCCTTTTCATTTTTTCTTTCTGTCTCTATCTTCAGCTCTTCTTGCCTTTCTTTTATCTCATTAGTCTGTTGTTGTTCTTTCTTTCTTTTTGTATTTATTTTGTCTTGGTACTATTCTACAAAATTCAACTTCTTTTTAGTCTGTTTTCTTTTTGCTTTTTCTAGTATTTCTCTTGTTATTCGCAAAAGTACTACTTCATTTGGGTTTTGTCTTATGAGTGCTGTGACAATATTGTTTTTTCTACTAGATATTACATATGCCTTGCTTGTCTCATTAAAGAAAATTTTATTGTACATACTATTCATTACCTTATATATCCTTCTTGTGAAAATTGCATTAAAACTTCCTCTATATTCTTTGGCAAACTTTTATTCATGTTGTATAAACATTTTCTATATGCTTCTATGTTACATGTTGTATCTAAATTAAGCTAGTTGGTGTACATGTTTGTTTGTTTACTTTACTTGTCCTATTGCAGTTTCTTGTGTAACTTTGAGGATCTACAGTACAGAGTTTGACAGTTCTCTAATTTTTCAAACAAATTTTTTACTTTTCATAAAAAGTTTTTTATGTACTGTTCTTTGTTGACTTTAAGGCTTCTCTTCATATCTTCTATTAAACTACATGCAATTTTTGCTGCTCTATCTTTTTTGTTAGTACCTCAAGTCTTGTTTTCTAGTCTATTTATTGAGTTTTTCTAAGTTTTGCTTCTTGGAAATTTTAGTTGAGAAATCTACAGAAGAGAGTTTAGAATTAATGTATTTTATATATATATATATTTTTTTTTATTTATATAATATCAAGTAGGAAAAATATTAATATATGAATATATTAATTAGATATAAATATATAAATAAGAATTATTCCTAAGCTACACTATTGTTGCTATATACTAATAACATCTAGTATAATATTATCCTTTAGTTATCTGTTATTAGTTAAATCAACTATTGTAATCATTAACTATAGAAAGAGGTAAAAGAAACCCTTAAGGTTGTTAAAATTAATAAAAGCAATTATATATAGAAAAGTTTTGAGAAAAAGTTTTAGAAATAAAGAAATATATATCAGTATTAAATATGAAACTATTGTTAGTAGAATTGAGAGATTATAAAATAGGTAATTAGATGTTGTTTTTCTTTTTAGTTGAGACAGTAATTCCTTATGCTAATTTCTATTCATATTGTTTAGTATTTTAGGTTTGCCAAATAGTAGAGTTGAATCAGTTAAGTAGAGAGTTGGATAGAAGAATAAGGAAATTGTTTGTTAGTTTTTTTTAGAGTAGGTTGAAGTTGTTTGTATTGGTCAAGAGTTATGTTTTCTGAATGAGTAAGAGTATTGTATTATATATATTAGAATTTGCAAGAGAGTTTTGTAGATTTAGAATTTGTACTATTGTATGTGATAAGGTTTCTAAGAGATTTAATGAGCTTAATGTATTTGAAATTTCATTGATAAGGATGTTATATAAATTGTAAATATGAAGTGAATATTGTAATAGATGTATAATATTTTTGTATTAATTGCAAAATGAGCAATTTGAGGTTAAAAAAATAAGAGGGTAATGAATATTCAAATTTGTCATTGTGGGTAAGTTATTAAGAAGTATTTTGTTCCTAATAGAAAATAGTTTAGGGTTAGAGTTTTGAGAATTAATAATTTCAGTAAGTAGTTGAATATTTAAAGTAGAAAGATTCTGTAGTAGTTTGAGTTAGAAAAGTTTGTTGAAAGTTTGGATAGAGAGTAGGTTCCTACAAAATTTATATAGTTTGTATGTGATTGGTATTTCTTTCCAAGTAAAGAAGATAGGTAGATAGAAGGAGTCAAGATTAAGTTTTAGTTTGGTTTTACTAGCAACTTGTTTAGCTAAAGCATCAACTATGTTATGTAGAGTGTTGTTAGAATATGATTTAATTTTATGAGTGATATAGTTAATATTTTTGAGTTTGGTTAGGTAATTTAGAATATGAATAATATCTTAATTATTTTATTTGGTTTGAGAGTTGTGATTGTAAAGTATTGAGTTTGTGAGAGTTTGAATAGTAGATAGACTATCAATATGAATGTGGATTTGGTAATTAGTAAATAGGATAAGAAATAAAAGAATAAGTGCTGCGAGTTCTGCTTATGTAGAATTTGATACATGAAATATAAAGGCATTAAATTTAATTTGTATATCATTTTTGAGAATTCAGGCAATACTAGTAGATATATTATATGTTTATAAATTGAGTATGAAGGCATCAATATAGAAGTATAGATTAGTTGAATTGAGAAGTAGTATTTTTTGATAAAGGTTTATGAATCGATTTTGGTATATAGAATTGGATATTGTGTTTTGTATTAGGATGATTTCTGAAGAGGGTAATAAAAGAGATGGTAAAGACTGTGAAGTAGATTTATACAACTTTGCATGAATGTTTTGGAGTGCTTCAATTTCTTGGATATTTATATTAAGTTTAAAATATTGTAGTCTTTTTTGAGTTTTGCATTTTAGATTGATAGTTTGTTTGTAATTTATTTGAAATGTTGTAGATGTAGGAGAGATGTAAATTGTGTTAGTTTTTGAATTGATAATTTGATATTTTTGAAAAAGTATTTGAGAGTTAGATGTATTTGTAATTTTTTCAATGAACCAATTTGAAGATAAGATATAAAGTATCTATATGTTTTTAGGATCATTAAATTGAGGTATAATGAGATTAAATGTATTTAAAAAAGGGTTAATAGATTGAAGTTGAAGATTGGGTTATATGTGTAAGATAGGAAGGGTAGAAATTTGGTTTGAAAGTATTTTGAACCAGCTCAGTATAGGGCCTTATGAAGATTTAAGAGTTCTAAGATATATGTTTTTTTAAGGAAATAAGTTAAGATTATTCACTGTGAGTAGTTGTTATTTTATATATTTAATCTTTACAATATTATTATTAGAAGTTTAAATTATCTGTTTACTTAGATCTTCTAAGTAAACTTTCATTATTCTGATTTCTATATTTATATAACTATAAGAACTTATTATAGGTTTATACTACTCAGTACCAGTTTGTGATTCTTTATACAAAATTATATAAATGCTATATAATCTTCTAGTCATAGTAGTATGATGCAAGTAATAAATATCTGATCTTAACCAATTCCAAAAGACAGTTAACTATAATACAAAAAGAATTATAAATTTTTATCAACACTAGGATTTAAACTTTAAATTTATAGACCCGCTACTTAGAGATTAATAATCTGTTTACTTTACTAAGTTACTATACCTCTTAATTTTTATTTACTTTTTACAATTACTAAATATAAATTTATAAAAAAATTTAATGTTTTTGAACATAAAATAAAAAACATATTAGTAAAAATTAATATATTTGTATATATATTTTAAAATATATATATTTTGATTTTTTAAACAATGAACAATCATTTGAACCAAACTTTTCAAAAAGCTGAATTACAGAAAAATAATTTAGTTAATATATTAAACTTTATGAAAACCTTTCTAAAGTACTGTACATGCATTGTTAGATATTGAAATAGAGTTAAAAAAGAATCATAACCTTGTGATAATAGTTTAAAGAACACTCTAAGATTATAGAAGAAGTAGTCAATGAAAGCTAAGGTTTCTCATTAAGTAAATAACAAAGTTGAATATATTAGTTCTATACAATTGTAAAACTTATAAGGAATACCTACAAGGATTCAGAACTTACAAAAACTAAAAGTTGGTTTACCTAGTATTTTTACTTTTTTTCAAGGAAAATTTTATAAAAATAGATAATTTAGTTTACTTCCTTCTAAAGATTAACATGTAAAATCACCAAAACAGTTAGCAATATTTATTTCCTAAATAGGATTGTTGATAATGTAGATCAGAAATAATATAGCAATACAAATATGACTATATATATGCCTTGAGCTACTAGAAATCTGTCAAACACTGTATTTGAACTAACCAGTATCCTATACTGACTCTTTACAATAAAGTCAAGTTTTTTTTTCTTTTTTGGTTTTTTGTTTAAATAATCTAAATAAATAAGAAGATAATAGAATAATTTCTATTTAGTATAGTTTATAATTTTTACAAACCTGATACAGACTTATAATTGTGGTTGTCTGATATCTGTAAATTACAAATTTTAAGTTTTATACTTTTCTTTTTTCTCAGTTATTTTCTTTTTCTCTTTTATTTCTTGTTTTGTATCTTTTATCATTTACTCTTATATCACTGTTTTTTTTTTATATATTAAATCTTTTTTTTGTTTTTTGGTTTCTTTATAAGAAGACATTATCAGATTGGTGGTATTCTATTGTAAGACAGCAGTCAGACAAGCAGTCTATATCTGTTTGAGGTAATGCAACAAGTTGCACTTAGGTACCAATAAGATGACTGAGTAATACTGAACTTAATTATTAGAAAATTTCTTTGTAATCTGTATAGTTTCAAGAATTCTAATAAAGTACTAATGTGACTGTTTAAGTTAAAAAAAAAAATTTCTAAACAACTTTACTTAATAACATATAATTAATTTACTTAGTAAAATTCTGACTTTACTATATACAAACTTAATATAACATCTAAAAAATACCAAACCTACAATTTTAATATTTTAATATAAATGAATCAAAACCAAATTTTTGGTTATCAAAGAGCGTAAAAGTATAAGTCTGTAGCTTCACTCCAGACAATAATAAAAGTAACTAACACTTGCATTAAATTCATATAATTTAGTAATAGATTGGAATATATTTTAACAATTATATAATACGTATGTTTTATATATCTAATAAAACTTAACTAGCTTTTTTGTTAAGTTAAAAAAATGTTACCAAATATTGCATTTATAAAATAAAATAACAAAATCCTTTTATAAAAAGCATTATAAAAAAAATCAATTGCTTTTAAATTTTATTGGTTAATTACAGATAATTATAATTCTATAATTTTTCTAAAATCGATCTGCATTGTCCAAATTTGGTATTAGGGATTGGAACCACCTAAAATTTTTCTTAATCGTTTAACCGTTTGATTTGGCCAGCGTTAAAATAATTCCGACCCACGCCAACATAATTCTACCCGGAACTATGGAGCAATTGTCAAACGGTTAAACGGTCCCAATCCCTATTTGGTATATTTCTTGTTTTTGAGCAGTTATAAATTCTTCATACCCTTTTTCCAATTCTGTTAGCCAATCAGGATGAAGCATAAGAGTATTCCATTTTTTACCTGGTATTAAAACCCCTTTTAAGCTCAAAACATCGAGCTTTTCTTTAATTATTTGATCATCTTTAGCCAAAGATTGTTTTTTCCCATTGTTAATATATATATGCACCAGCGATTCTTTTTTTGCAGCTTTCAATATGTATGGTAGAATTTCCTTTAAAAAAATGCAATCATCTAAATCAAGTCCCTTTGAAATAAAAAATTGATCTGCGAACGAACTTGAAACAATAGTTTCAATCGATATGCCCGGGAGCTTAACCAACATATCGATTTTGTCGACAGTAGCACTAGTGGATTCTAGCCTTTGAATTTTACTGGATTCAGCATCTTGATTTTGTTCATCAACGCCATCTATTTGTTTTTCTTCCTCGACAACAATAAGACGTCCGTCCTCAATAAATTTTTCAATTGTTTTATTCACTTCATTATGCCGATCAAGTTTTTTTGGTTTAGTCTTAATCCAACGATAATACTTATTTTCAAGTAAGCTGACAAGAATATTCAATTTGTGAGCCTGTTTCAGTAAGTTATTACAAAAATTGAGATAGAATAAGATGTCGTTTATAAAAATTATGACGAAAAAAAATAAAGATGACTTACTTTTCCTTTCGGATAAGAACTTAAAAGCAATTCGTAAATCTCTTCTTCTTCTTCTTCCCTGGACATCGGATTCATGCTTTCATAATTTAAATAATCAGGATTCATCCTATCTTCAAGAATGTTCTCATACACTTGAATTCCAGCAAATGCGTCAGCAGATGCATATAATATTAATTCAGGATCCAATGTTGCTGCATCAAAATTCCATTTCAATATTTTTCTTTTATTTTTTTCCAAAACAAGCCCTGGATCCCCAAACATTAACGTTAACTCTGACAATGATCCCGCAGAATACCCTTTTTCTTTAGCAATATCCTCGAGATTAACAATTCCTTGGCATTGAATGTCATATGATTTCTTTAGCCATTCTGCATCATGGCTTGCGTTGACTCCAACCTTTAGAATATTCGGATTACTTAAAAATTGACGAAGTATTGGTGGAAACTCTTTGCAATTCCCTTGCGTAATACGATACACTTGAAATAAAAAACACAAATCACGTGTGGCAATTTGTATCATTGAAACTAATCTATGGTTTCGTTGCCTACGAACTGTAGTTTCAGTATCAAAACCGACATAACCTGAATGCCATGAAGTGCATTGTTTCAGGATGTCGAAGCAACGACTAGCTATATGGAAGGTGTGTAAATACGCGTATATTAACTCAATTTTGAAAGATTTCGACAAGCCATATAAAACATGATATACTATATGCTTAGATATTACCATAGTATTTGTTAGAGATTTGATACACGGGTGGGTTCAATCTGACCTTTGATATTTCTGATCTATCTAAAAGGTCAACTAAAGAAACAGATGTAGAAGTAGGAGGCCCTTGCTTTGAAGCGACAGAGTATGTTCGTGTTTGTACTTTATTGTACATTTTTGTCCGAATATGTTTATAGGTAATTGGAGCTCTTGAACGTGTAAACCAAAAAAGTAGGTGATCCTGTTGCATCTTAAAATTCGCTCCTACTTTTTTTTTTTTTTAAATGATATTTTTGTGCAACTTCAAACAAACGCGTGTGACAATGATCATGAATTTGATCTAACATAAGGTACGTACGTACAGTTGTTATAAAATACCGTTCCTGATGGAGTTAAAAAAAAATTTTATTTGAGCACCGTTCCTGATAGGGTTCTAAAAAAAGGCTTCTAAAATATTATTATACTATAGCGAAGTATGTATGAAAAAGTTAGGATTAGGGTTCGTTTTTAAAACCCTAGCAGGAACAGTACTCGAATGGTTATATCATGTGAGCTGTTTAACATAACAACCCTATAGCGATAGTGTTTGTAGTCGACTCGATCTAGTCACCTCCTGACTAACTTAGTCGACTTAGTCAATCGACTAATTAATTTAGTAATTTGATTGTTATTGGTTAATTAGGTTATTGTTTTAAAGATAATAAATAATATATCAAAAATATCGATATATCAACAATAATAATTTATAAATAATAAATTTTTTTTTTTTTTTTTTTAACCTTAAGCAGTTACGTTAGTACTTTATTAAGATTCTTGAAACTATATACAGGCTATACAAAGTTGATTTTCTGGTTTTCATAACATAAAATAAAAAAATGACCTGGCAGGCCGGGTAAAAATTTTATATATAAAAAATTTTTTTACATAATTAAAATTTTTTTTTAATTTTTTTACATAATTAAAATTTTTTTTTAATTTTTTTACATAATTAAAATTTTTTTTTAATTTTTTTTTTTTTTGTATATTGACAAAAACATTTAATTATATGTAAAAAAAAAATTTTTAATTTTCATTATTAGAAAAAGTAACCCGGTTGGTTATGAGAACTAAAAAATTAACTTTATATAGCTACATATACAATTACATAGAATCTAAGTTTAGCATCACTCAGTCACTTTACTAATACCTAAGTGTAATCTGTTACATTATCTCAGTTAAAGATAGACTGCTTATTTAACTACTTAAAATCATATCAAAAAGGTTTTTTCTCTTCTATAACAAGCATATTGATTGTTTTTCAAGCTTCTTACTTTATTCAACTTGTCTTTTTATTTTATTTTATTTTTTTTTTCTTTTGCTTGTTTATCTTTTTTTTTCTTTTATTTATCTTTTCTCCTGTATGAGCATCTTTTTTTATTTTATTTATTATGTTAGTCTTCTTTTCTCAGTCTTGTATCTTTTTATATTGAACTTTCTATATTTGGTTATAAAAGGTATTTTATATTGTTCTTATAAATATATCTATGCATTTCTGTATTATCTGTTAGCTTAAGAAGCATTTAAGTTTTTCTCATACTTTTATCATTATAAGTCTCTTTATTAGTATTTTTCTGTTTGTAATTTCTTTTGTTTCTATTTTTTTGAATCATGTTTTGTATAAAACTTATGATAAGATTCTATTTTTCTTTTCTTTTTTGAGTCCTTTTTATGTTAATGTTATTGCACTTTTTGAATCTGTTTTCATAAACTCTTTTATTTACTACAACTTGCTAAGTATGTTTGAGTTTCTTTTTTTCTGACTTGGTATATCTGATACTCTGCAATTGTATATACTTCTAATCTTCTTCTGTTTAGTTTTTCAAGTGTTAGTAAACTGTCCATTATGCATTTGATTAGTGTAACTCTTCTTGTATTAAATTTTTTTAATATATAATAAATTTCTTTTGTTTTATTTATTTTTTTCAAAAACTTGATCAATATATAGTATATTTTCTGTTTTTGGTTTTAATATTCTTATTAGATTTGTTTTTCTTTAATTGGTTTCAATTTTGATATTTGCTATTATTTTATATAGAAATCTTGTCAGTATGGCAATTTTTTGTTTTTTATTCTAAATAATACTTTATCTTATTATATTTAATCTTATCTATATATATTATATTTTAACAAGTTACTTCTTTTTTTGTAAGAAAATATAACAATACTATAATTTCTTTATAGTTTTTCTTTTTTATTATTTTTCTAAGTTTTTTCTTAATTACATACTAATTATTATAATTAATTTAACTATATTTAGTTTATCAATTTATCAAATATAATTAGAATTAATTTAGTAAATATAATATAAATAGATAAGCATTATTATAACTTATTTATTTTACTTTATAATGCAATTTTGTTTATTAATAATATGATTAATATGTATATTAATAATTAACTTTGATTTGTAATGTTTTATATTTATTTTTTATTTTATCTTTATTTATTATTAATTATATGTCAAAATTTTCTGAATAGATTAGTAAGCCTTAAAAGTGAACTAAACTTCTATTTTAATGTATTTTAATTCTTAAATTTATGTATTTTTAAAAATTATTTAAATCTGATAAGATTTTTTTAATAAAATTTAAGTATTTTTATTAACAAAATTATATACAAAAGTAATTCAAATAACAAAACCTTTACAGAAAGTTTGCTTTATTATTTCATTTATCTTTACTATAACTTTTAACTTTAATTATTTCTATTTTAATATTTTTGCTTTTGATAAGACCTATAATATTTATTATTCACATTGTATTCTTCTTCTTTAGAGTTTTTTTTCTTTTACATTTTGAATTGCTCTATTAATATTTCTTAATACTACAATGCTGTCTATATATACTTCTATGCTTTTTTTTTTTAATACTATTAAGATTGCTGTCTATATTGCTACTAATTTTGTTATCATAACTGAAAGCTATCTCTTAAGTTCTAATACAGTTTTTTTTTTTGACTAGCCTTTTTTATCTTCTACTTGTACCTAGCTGATACTTATTCTTTCTATACTATTTTCTTTTTATATAATACTCTATCAGTATAGAAAATATATTTTCTTTTATTTTTTTTCTTATTTTATAACAGAATTTTTATTAACTAGTTTATAATTATATTATTTAATTTTTTAGTTCTATTTCTAATTCTTTTGTTTGTTTTAATTCTAATAACTTTATTTTTTCTCTTTTGTATTTCTCTATTATTCTATTTTCTAATATCTGTTCTAATGTTACATTTATCTTATTGTTGGTTTTTTTTATTGATAACTCTAGTATTACTTTTATGTTATGATTTTATTTTATCCATTTCTTATACTTATTTATTATTACTTTTAATTTGTTTTTATAACCTTTGTATATACTTATTTCTATTAATGTTTTTTCATCTTCTTTATATATTAGTTAATACTTTGCTATCACTTTTTTTTTTTTCTTGATTACTTTACTAAATTGCTAGTTATGTTTTGGGCTATATATAATCTATTTTTTTTTTCTTTAGTCTTTTAATATCTTTGTTTACTTGATCTTTAATGACTATGTATTATATCTATTTATTTTATAATAATTTTGTATTTCTTTGCTTACTTGTATTCTTAGCATTTTTTTCTCTATTTTACTAAACTATTTGGCTTTCTTTCTTTTGTATGACAGTTCTTGAAAACTCTTAAGCTATCTTTATATAATTAGATTATTATCTTTTATATCTATAAGCTAGTTCATATATTATAACCTTTATTCATTTATTGTACTACTATTTACTATTCATGTTTTGTTTCTAACATGTTTCTTATTTGTTTATCATATTTATAAACTTTTTATAATTATTTTTTTGCTTTAATGCTTATTCTTATTTCTTTTATTTTAGCTATTTTTTAATAAACTAAATTATTTTTTCAAACCTTTTTAGCTTCTGATTTTCTTTTATTGTCTCAAATGTCTTTGGTTAGACTGGCTTTTTAACATCCTTAAGCTATTATAAGTTTTGTTATTTATTCAGATTATCTTATCTATTAAGTTTTCAAAAAAAACTACTTATTTGCTTTATTATTATTTCTTAATTTAGTAATTTGTAATTATTTAAGTCTTTATATTCAATTATATAATTGTTTAATATTTTTATCATATTGCATTTGTGTTTAGCTAAGCATATCAATTATTCTTTTTGTTATTTTTATTAGTTATAAGAAATATTCTAGTTTAGAGATTATTATTGTATTGTTTATATATATAATTTGACTTATTGTTATTTTTTATATTTTAGATCTTTAACTATTTGACTAACTATTTTTTTTGCTTTTTTATAGACTAGTTCTTCATTTATTTTGTTATTTAGCTAAATTCCTAATAATCTTACAATCTTGTTTTTAGTTTTTTCTATTATTTTACTATAACTAAAAATAATTTCTCTTTCTTCTTCTTTAGTTTTTATATTTATTACTATAAGTTTTGATTTGGACTATTTATTTTAATGTTATTCGCTTTAAAAAACTTTTCTGTAATGCTTAGAATTTTTAGTAATTGTTCTTTGCTGTTTATAATCTATGTTATGTCATCTGCATATGCAATTGCTATTTATCTATATTTTGTAATATTGTTACTATATACTCTTTTTGTTATTTTTTGTTCTATTACATAGTCTAATGCTTTATTTTCTTGTATTCTTTCTAGTAATAAGTTATAGAAAAGATGCCAAATTAATAGTAAAATTATCTTTTTTTAATATATTTTATCTTTTGCTATTATTTCTTCTGTTAAACTATAGGCTGTAATAACTTTAAATTACTATTTACAAAAGAGATTGCTTATGTATTTTCTTGTTTTTTTGTAAAATTTTAACTTTTTTTAGAGCTCATTCTAGACTTTTTAATAGAACTAAGTCAAATGCCTTCTTTATATTATATAACAGTATTCAAACTTCTTTGTTTTTTTCTTGTGCCTCTTTCATTATTATATTCAATATATATATAGATTGCTTTGTTAAGTTGGCTAACAAATCTGCAAAGTTTGGCTCTTTAAATATATTTTTTTCTGTAAACACTTTGAACAGTCTTTTTGTTACTACTTTTATGATGACTTTTCTGAAAGTTTTAATCAATACTATTGGCCTAATGTTGTTTAAACAGAAACTTTAGTTTATATCTTTTAGAATTAGATGTATTTGTATTATTTTTCACTTTTTTGATATATCTTCTTTTTCTAGAATTAAATTTGAAGATTTTCTGTAATTTCTTTTCTGCATATTTGATTAATATATAGCTTATGCCTGATATTCTTAGTGCTGTATTTGCTTTAAGCTTTTTAAATATGTTTATTTATTTTATTTTTTTATTTTTTCTTTTAATTTCTTATATCAGACCTTATTAATCTTTTTCTTCAGATTATATACTTTTTTTCATTCTTTTGTTATTTTTTCTAGTTTGGTTTTTTATTTCCTGAATTGGTTTTTGAAGTAAGCTGTCAGACTATTTAGAACTATATTTGGTTCTGATATTAGATTAACTTCTTCTTTGTTCTGTATTATAAATCTGTTTAAACCAACTTTTTGTATAGTTTGTTTAGTAGACTGGCAATTATTTGTCTTTGATCTGTTTTAATTATTTTGCATCTTCTGTTTATATATTTTTTTATTTGTTTTTTTTGTGTCTATTCTTATTTTTTTTTTCTTTTTAATTATTTTTTGCCAATCTTTAATGTCATCTATTCAGGCTTCTGACTATTGCCTATATAACTTTGATAATGTTACTTCTAACTCTTTCTTTATAGTTTGAGTTTGTTGTTTGTTTTCACTTCTTTTTTTCTATTTCTTGATTTTTTTTACTTTTTGCTTTCTTGATTATTTGTTAAAGTTTAATAATATATTTATGTTATTTTGTCTTTTTCTGGTTTTGTCTTCTGTTTAACTTTGTATTAAATATTTTCTTTTTTGAAATTTGCTTGTTTGTTGCTTCAATTATAACTTTTTCTATTGCATCTTATATTTGATTTAGCATATCTATGCTATATTCTGTTTCTACTTTATTATTTTTTAGTTGTTTTAATACTCTTTTCTATTTTAGTTAATTTTGCAACTCTCTTGTATAGCCTTTTTAGTCTTCTTGTTTTGCTTCTTTATATAGATATATTGTTCTTATTTGGTTTTTATATTTAATTTCTACTTTGCTGCAGTTTGCAATTACATGTTCTATCTATAATTCTGTTGTTATTATTTTATAATTACTGTTTATTAAACCTTCTGCTTCTTTTATATTAGCTTTTTGCAGGCCTAACATAAGTGTTTCTAATAGCCAAATATAATCTATTCTTGTTACAGTCTTCTAATTTGACTATGTATATGTTTCTTCATCAGATGCAAGTTTTTGTATAAGTTTATAAAGTTTTGTCTTTTAAGCTAGCTGAATATTAGTAGTTTTTTATAGTTTGATGTTTGCAAATATTGTTTGTCTAGTACATTATCTACTATGTAATTAAAATTATTTAATATAACTACTTTTGTATATCTTTATCTATTTGTTACTATTTCTATAATTCTTTGTTGGATTTTTTTACTAATTGATTTGTTGTTTGGTAAGATATATATTGTACTTCTAATATTACTAATTCTAATTGTTTAAAATATAATTTTATCTTTAACATATATTAACTAACTTTTTTAACTACTTCTATGTGCTTTTTTTACTTTTTATCTATTAGCATTTCTATATCTGATCTTTTTTTTTTGTTTGTTACTGTTTTAGTTTAATAATATTTATATTGTGCATTATAACTATATAATAAAAATTTTTTGTAATGTTCATTTCTGTTATTCTCACTATTGCAAGTTTTTTTTGTTCTATCCATTCTAAAAGGTTTTTAATTTTTATTTTCTAATTTTAAGTTTATTAATATTATATTATGCTATTTTTATTTTATTTTTTTATTGTTTTTATTTTATTTTTTTTTTTGATGTTAAGGTAATCTTTTTGGTCTTTTGACTTTTAGTAATAACTTATTAATAATGTAATTTAATGAACTACTACAAAAGAGAGTACAATTGGCTACATATATAACTTTTTTATATTACCTATTTAAGAAGTTCACCTGAAGGTTTCTTACTAATTGTTGTATCTAACATCTCTGCTTGGATGTTCTACTTTAAATCCTCTGAACCTGTAATCTGTATTAACTCACTAGATTATATTCAGATGCCCAGATTATTATCTTAAACTTAAAACTATTTTATTCTTAAGATAAACTCTTCAGAGCCTTTTGTACTCATTTTTACAGCTGATCTAGATATTGCTATAGCAAAACCAACATTTGTAGTTAGAACTTAACCATTAAACTGCTATGCTCTTGTAGAGTTTACTTAGACCTTAGCATCTACTTTATAGCATAACTTTAGTTTTTTTTTTTTTTTTTTTTTTTTTTTTATGTGTCTTCTTTGTTTTTTTTTTTTTTTTTTATCTCTTTTTGGTTTTTTGGTTCAATTATCCTCTCCAGGAGGGCCTACAATTGGCTTCCCG
>CAJVQA010000637.1:0-31694 GCA_910591915.1 Cetraspora pellucida
CCAATGTAAGGTGAGCCCTTGGTGGCATGCTGTGTCCTAATATACTTGAATAAAAACATCGCAACTCCCAAGATAGGAACTTTAACTTAAAAAAAAAAAAAAAAAATTAGATACCAAAAGTGCATGTATAACTAACTGTAACCTTCTATGTAAAGAAAACTTCTGAAAGCTCTGTAATCATAATAACTTAAATAAAAATCATTTTTTGAAAATAAAAATAAAAAATAAATTAACTAATCAAATTTTAACTAACCTAAGTAAACTTTATCATATACACAAATATACTTTTTTAAAATAATACAGTAGTTTAAAATTTTACCATAATAGATAAATAATTTTATAAAAATTTCTAAACATACACAAATGTATGTACATACTAACTTATAGATTCCAATTAAAGAAAACAAAAATTATTTTCTAAAGTTGAATTAAAACTAAGGTATATTTTATACTAAAATTTCACGGAGATTTTTTCCCAAAGGTTATTTTATTGGTAAAATTTAAGTTATATATATACTTGTGTTTCATACACTAGTGTACTACGTGCCCCCTACCCTTAAATAAGGGTTGTTTGACTTTATTATATTATAACAGTTATAACCATTGGGATAGCTTTTCCCCGGAAGTCAATGGCTAGTTATTTTTAATTTGCTACGTTAGATGAAATTAATATTGACCATAAGCTCAAGTAGATAATATAAATGCTTTAATCATGAAATGATGTGCAAAAGCAAAATAGTAAAGCAAAAATGGCAGTTAATATAAATAGTACTCGGCTAGTTGACTTTGTAAAAATTGGTTTGGTTAAGTCGACTAACCGACTTAGATCACTACGCATGAATATTAAAAATTTAGTATGTATATCGATATGTAGATAATAAAATTATAACTTATAACATTTCCTTATTTATACATAACACAACCAAATGGAATAGATTACGTAATTATAATTCAGTATCATCCTCATCCCAATCAAAATCGTCAGCGATTTCACTCTCTTGATGTAATTTTGTTAGCCCAGTTACTTCTTCCAGACAAGCAGGAGAATTAAAAGCATTTTTCAAAAATTCAAAGCCTTTTGCTTTGTATTCATTCAGTATTGTTTCTGAACAAGCCGTACAACGTTCATAAGCTTGTCCCACAACGATCATATTATTGAAATGGGTTAAAAATCCTCGCATTTGATGTGGTATAATTCCCAAAGGCGATGATGAAGAAAATTCAGAGTAAGAAGTAGGTTCGGCGTTCGTATCAGCGGGGGCAGCAGGACTGTCAACGCAATGGTAAATATTTTGTTACATTAATTTGATCACTAATTACAAAATAATAAATATATAATACCCTTTCTCATGATGTAGGACGGACACCATCAATTCGACAGCATATGCAGAAGCAATAGCTGATAAACCAGGCCGAGTTACTGTACACTGCTGATCAAGAGTACGATCCTTAAGAGAATCTGTTGGTGCTACTACATCGTTACAGAAATAGCAACCCAGCTGTTTCACTGATGGCATTGCTTTATCAGAAGAGCCTGTTGTTTGTAGCTCTGAATCATCTTTTACACCATGTCGCATTACCACGTAGGTATCAAACCCTAAGGCGGTATTTATAACGAGCTACAATAAAAGATAAGGTTAAGTATAAAAAAACACGGGATAAATTCATTGTGTGTCAATAATCCAGTTAACTACAAACCTTACGCATACTTGCACCTAATAATGTGGGTAACCATCTACTCTCCCTACTATCCATTAATAAAAATATGACGTCATGAGATTCAATAAGTTGTATGATCTTTTCCACATCAGCTTTGACTTGAGACTCTGAAGTAATAGGATGACCTGGCATGGGAATGCTAATATCGTGACCTTCGCTTACCTAATGTGAATAATTATATAGCCTATTATGACACTATTAGAAATTTGAGAGCTAAAATTTAATGTTATACGTACAACACTAGGATGTATTTTCTTCAAATTTTCCGCAGCAGCATTTGCTTTTGGTTTACCACCCTCTAAACAGTCTTCAAAAAAGAATAATGATTGTCTGACAGGATTGGAAAAAGAAACACGCCCGTTATCGACAAAGGTTATATGTCGAACACCCCATCCCTAATAAGCACTACCAGATTAACCGTAGCTGCTGGTATAAAGTAACATTATAAAAATAAATATTGATAAATATTATTTAATTACCAACAAACACTTGGCGACATTGCAACCGAGTGTCCCAGCTCCAAGTAATAGGCATTTTGTATCCTTAATTTTTTCTAACTGCAAATCTGGAACTATACGCCATCGCATTAGCTTTAAGTTTAAATCAACAGAGGTATCAGAGAGTCTTGATAGTCCAATTAAAAAAATCGTGGTATATGGAGAAAATGAATAAATTGATTGATGAAATAATAAATAAATAGATTGTAATAAAATGAAAACACAAACTTTATTGGATCCATCATATGGGCAAGATCAACGGTGCGGGGTCCAAGTTTACCTAATATATTTTTTTCCCATCCTACAGCTTTTGGACATTCATCTAATGATTATATAATTATGGAATCTAAATTAATCGAAATTTTTTTATAATTATGATTGGAAATCATAAACATTGCTCACCAGGAATTATCGTCGTGCCGGGAATTTCTACAGTCAAAATGCGACTATTTGAAATATCTTTTTTACTGGGGATTTCTCTATAACATATCACTTTAATTTTATTCACGTTCCAGTGGCGTTTCAATAATACTAAAAAATTGCGAAGAGGCCATCCGGGATTGGTTGGTAAACTTGATGGATCAGCGAACCCTACTATTTTCTAATTTGATGCAATGATATACGATATAAAAAATATTGAATTCTTTGCAAAAATATATATATATATATATATAGTACCTCATCATCATTGCATCCATCAAAAAAGGAGTCCCATTCCGATAAACTACCAATTTCTATTTCTTTATTGCTCAATTGTTTAACAAGGAAGAATCCCGTACATGAATCAGACTGTACTTCTCTGAATTTATCATAATTATCCTTCAAAGACTTGATCTAGTATAAGAAATCATAACGAATTGTAAAAATGAGTCAAAATTGAAATAGCCATTAATCGACAGCACTACAAACTAATTGACCTCTGTATTATCCCATGCTTCATCGATGCCTTTTATTTCATTATTTACAATAACCCATGGTGGTTCAGTGAGAAATGCAGGAAACCCAAACCAGTAATAATATTTATATTTTTTCAAATCAGCGAAGGTGACAAGTATAAACCGTGTAAGAAGGTAAGGATCTTTTATAGCAGCACCAGAAACGATATCTTGCCAAATCTATTTACCGAATTTAGCAATAAATGGAGAAAATAATAATTCGAATATTTTGAGTAAACACAAAAAAAGAATTCTTTGAGGAAATATAGAGGTTTATAGTAAGTCTTACTTGTTCAGCAGTCCCTCTAAACAATGCAGTCTTATCAAGTGTTTTGAATTCTTCTATAGTGTTGGTATTCTTTATTGCGCCAGGAGAAGGATAGGTGAAAGGTGGTAAGCTGCGCAGGAATTATGGTTTAACAATGACAAAATTTCACATTTACAGCCTAATTAAGAAAGTTTATTCAGTAATTTGATATTCCGGGGAAGGTAGACTTACAAAGAAAATGACGTGGTATTAGTATCGAAAGCTCCAGTCCCGAGACATAGGTGAGCTGGCATGGTAATGTTAGCCTCGGTAGCATTCTGTGTTCGTAGAGAGTAACCAACGGAATAATACCCTAAAATGGTTTGTGGAGCATCGTCTAATTTATATAGATCAATCTTACGTGTGGATAGAGTATGCCAGAATGGTGCTTCGACGGCTGATGAAAATGGCACGAACTGAACAAGATTGGAAGACATTTAAGTTGTATATTGTATATTTCACTAGCCGTTTCACTGGCCTTCTATATATTTCAAATAAATTTCAGCCAATCAGGTTTGCAGTTTGCGGTTATATCCGTCAAAATCCAGGGTTTGTCGATCTTTAGTCACGTTGTTACACGACATGCAACGTTAAATTAAGAAAGACGCGTCATTTGTAAAATAAATATTTTGATTTTTTTGGCTTGCAACCAACGTTCGATTCTGTAATCTTTTTGGAAATAATTTTGAATCAGGAAGTGAAAACTTGAACCAGAAGAATAAAATATATTTTTTAAGATTAGAAGGCGAAAAGCAGTAGTAAATGCACTTGCAAAAAAAAAAAAAAGATAGATTGCACAGAAAAAATGTAAGTTATTGTTGAATTTTTGATTATTTTTAGATAAGAGAGCTGTTATAAGCTCTAAATATAATACGGAATTTACTTTTCATGTTTTATAAAATTTAAGCTGCTCCAAATTGATTCTATATTTAATATCATTTTTAATATTTTTTTTTTTAAAAAAAAAAAAATTTATATAAAAATCAACACAGTATTGGCTTTTTGGATTTTTTATATTTTTACAGCCAATAGGATTACTGCATTTTTGGTACTTGCCTTTTACGGAATATATATGGGGGTGAGTCAATAGAAAAGGGACAAATTTTTTCTAAGTAAAAGTTTTCTTAACTTTAAGCTTAAATATTTTAACAACTATTTTATTAAATTTGATAATTTTTTTTATTTTAATTTTATATAATTTCAAGATTAAAATAAAAAAATTTTTAGCAGATTTGATTAAATAGTTGTTGAGTTATTTAAATTTAAAAATTAAAAAAATTTCACTAAAAATGATTTGTCTCTTTTCTATTGACTCACCTCCATATATATATTTTTTTATGTTAAACACAGAATTAACTTGAAGTGGTTTTATTTGTTTTTTTAGCACTGCTACTTTTTGTGTTAGGTTATGCTAATTATTGGTCTAGATTGATCGACATTGGTCCTCATTAAGCAATTTTGGGATTAGCATTAAGCTGGTTTAGGTTAGGGTTAAATGAAAATTTAAAGTAAAACTTTTTATCAAAATTATAAAAAAACAATATTTTTTTTATTATAGCATAAAAAACTGGTTTATAGGCAAAATTTTGACCTTTTTCTTAATTTTGTCGTTCGTGATCGATATAACCTGGCACAGAAAGTAGGGGTGCGTTTTTTTAAACGACCTTTGCTTTATCACAAAAAATAGTTCACCTTTTGACCAATCGAATTTTAAAATCAGGTGTGACGTAAAAATTGAACGGGCCACTTTTTTTTTTTTTTACAAAAAAACGAAATTCGTGAAATTCTACTAATAGCCGTTATATTTTCTAACGGTAAGGCGGTTTTCTTAGATTTGCAATTTTTTACATAGAAAACAAACCAAGTTTGTTTTGACTATTACATTATACCTGATCTTAAATGTTGATTGGTCAAAATTACAATTTTTTGTAAGAACGCTATCTAAGATTTTATCAGATGAATGTTAGAAATACAGTCAACCCTTCCAAAACCGGTATGTTTGGTGGATCAGTTTTGAGAGGTTATTGGATTTGAGAAACAATAAGCCTACCAGTTACATGTTTACAAATCAAGTTGATTGGATAAATTATATTTGTTACAAGCCGGATTTGCTATTTCGATAATATATCTATGTACTAATAAATACATTTTTCAAATATCGGTTACCAGAAATATCAGGTTATCGGATTTGAATTATGGAACGGATATGGTTAATCAATTTTGACAGGTTATCGGTTTGAGAAGGTAAACTGTATTTATATTTTAAACACGATATTATGGATTAAGTGGTCTACTGGTTCTAGATGAAGAGTTAGTTATGAACCTTCTTTAGTATATTTATAATATCAATTTTGCTTGGTACGGAGTTGTCATTTTCTTATACGTTTTTACTGAGTGAGTAAAAACTAGAAAGTCGAAAGCTCATCGTGGCCACAGTTGCAATATACTGTGAACTTTCGGCTAAGTAGATAACAACTTCACATATATATTAATTAAAAGTCTGAGAATTGAAAGCACGTCGTGGTCACAGTTGCAAATACTGTGAACGTTCTTTCCGGTCGCCCTGGACAGGAGTAAAAGTTCAAATTATTTTAAGCTAGGTTTAAATTGAACTCATCTTTACATAATATAAAAATTTAATTATTACTTTAACTTACTAATAATTGATTTTTTTTAATTAGAACTAGATATTGTGAATGTGGATGCTTGGTTGGTGTAGTATAGTGATGCGGTAGAATTGTCCCAATGAATTTTACGACATACAACTAGTTCCGACAAAAAACTATATACTTCATAGCTTTAATTTCTCGCTTATTATTCTTCTTTATTGTTAATTAGTTTCATTTGGCCGCCAAAATAATTTACCTAGAAAATAAGTTAGACAATAAGTTAAGCAGATTTGAGCTTTTAACACAAATCAGAATTAAATATAATTTAATTTAATTCAATTCAAAAATAACTTTTTTGAGGTTACAGTATTCTATTTTAAAAAGCATTTTATAAATGGCACATCAATTCGGCTTTAATCCCTAACCATAAAAAATTGGCCCTCTTTTGTCCAGAAAAATATGTTTTCCTCAAATTTTAGGAAAAGCACTCAGAATAATTAACCTGCAAAAATTGATTGACTCAAATGATTCGATTAATTTAAATAATGAATAGAATTTGTTACAAACATAAACATTGATCTATCTTTTTCTTCATTCATCCTTACCTTTTGTATCCCTTTTTAATTGGTCATCTTTGCGGTTTTGTCCCAAAACTGTATAGTTCTCTCCAAAGAATACTAGCATTGATTAACCTGAATCTTGTAACATGCCGTAACAATGTTTTTCACCTATGCCTCTTGGGAACTTCATACCGGCTTTAATGTATACTAGCAACGAACAAAGAAATATCACATCAATAGAAAGATAAGGAAGCCTAGATTCTTTGGAGTGCGATGTGATTACACGATCATTCCAACCTAAATTTAAACAATCGAACGTGTGGCTAGGACAATTTTATTTATAAAAGGGTTTGATATTTGTTATGGTGGCTGTAACGAGCCTAAAGACCGTTTTTATGTGGCCTACAACATAAGATTCGTTACATACATTGATTCCTTGTCGATATTCTATCTACATCTAACAGCGGCTAAAATCAATTAAAAGCGAATGTATTCAATGTTTATATAATATCTTTATTATAAAAACGTTAATATATTGCACTTACTTCTTAAGTCAAACTTCCGAACTACCTTGATTAAACGCTTCATAGTGACGTGAATATCTAGCAAGTAACTCGTCTGCACTCTTGTCGTGCTTTCAAAATGTTATAATTCCTAATAATATATATAGGGACGATGCTTTTCTGCGGTGACAATGACAATTCCGTCCGTGACAAAGGATGATTCTGCAAAAATTCTGCGATTGGCTGGAATTACGTAAAGTCGGCCAGCATTATTATCCGCAAATTCTGGCCGAATTGATATCAGCCTGCATTATGATGACAGTAGACCCTAAATCCAGACCAAATTTTAAAAAATGATTTGAACCAATTCCGTGATTTTCTGCAAAATTCGGTGAATGCAGAAATACATCGTCCCTGAACGGTCCTGCAATTTGGAATAACTGGTCCAAAGTCAAGATATTTAAAACAAATCAAAATACATATCATTACCTTAGAGTTCCAATCCTATTATCCGTTTATCCATTTATCTATCGGATATCCAGATCTGAATATATTTGGATTTCCGTTTTACTATTGATATTCGGATAATTATCCGAATATTTGTAGTAAATGGATATCCTGATTGGAACTCTACCATTGCCTTTTACATCGAACCAAAAAAAAATTGCCATGCTCTAACTCAATAATTCAGTAAAATTTGTTGGGGAACATATCAGATCTTCTATAATTATATTTGATGGAGGCATTAAGTTTAGGATTTCATCTTTACATTGGCAAACTTGTTAAAGTATAAGAAAAACTTAAATATGACTCATAAATAACGTGATCAAAAATGTTTTAAAAAAACAAGGATGCATATACATAAGTGCGTACCATTTCCATCTTTTTGTTTGTGGACTAGACCTTAATTCTAAATATTTTACCAATCATGGGCAAAAATTATGAATTATAGGTTCAGCAACATAACCAATAGATTCTTCATCGACAATTTAAATAAACACAATAAAATTAAGGATTTTTAATCTTAAAAAAAAAACGGTATGCAGAGATTTCTTAATGTTTTTAAATAATGATTTATACTTAGATCATTTATCTTAATTTGGACTTTAGTATTTTTTCTGATTAATAATGCTCCTGGATTTATAAACCATTGATATGTGCTTATATCTTATGAACATTTGTACAAATATTTGAGGTGAATTATATTAAAAAAGTATAATTTTCGATAAATCCGAAAAAAAATTAAAACCATTTAAAAAAATGATAAAACAATTTTACTTCGTACTATAGTTTATCAGGAAATGATAATCTTGATATAAAGTTGTATGCATCATTTACACAAGATCGTGAGAAATGTATTGGAGCAACATCATAAAAAAAATACCCGATACTTTTTACAGATCAACATTTACTGTTAGTAATATAAATTATTTATTTATAAGCTAATTAGACGGAGACTACATTAAAGATTTCTAAAGGCTACGATTTCCTACACAGATCGCTGGCTATTTTTTTAAGAAAATAAAGAATGGCCTTCCAGAGTATGCTTAATGGAACAGAATGTTCTGGATCTAATCCTTTGACCGGAATTCTAAAACAGTTTACGGATGATAAATCAATTCAAAAGGTAATTATATTTATCTTTAGTTTCATAAAATTTTAAAATAACAATTGTTTTTTTTTATTTATAATATAATATAGGATTCCTTCATTCAAGATGTAGAGAGGGCAGGAAGTAGTTCGGTTGGTAAACTAATTTTGTTAGCCGTCAAACAACAACTCATTTAAATTTCTGCTTTTAGTTTCGCACGATAAAGCCAGACATAAATCTTCAAGATCAGAAGGTAAAAAAGATTTGCATCAAATTAAAATGGCCAATATGTTGTCAAATATATAACGTTAAGACCATGTTGAATTAGCTTGTCGCAGAATTCTTTGACCAACGAGACAATTCTATAATACATCACGTACCAGAGTTTGTAGATCCAAGAGCACAAAGTACTATGAATTTTTATTTAATCATTTTAATAGACATTATTATTTGATCTAATGTTACCTTTTTTGAAACAACCTAAACCAATAGACTGGGCGTTAGAATACCAAAATGCTCACGATGCTCCACAGACATGGAAGTTGGGACCGCTGGAAGAGGCAGAAATGGAACAGGCTTTTAACAGAATGAACATCCACGGTATACTAATGCATTAAACAATATTTCTTTATGTATATATATATTTTATTAGACATATAATGTTAAATCGAATACCATTTAAACTTTAATAGCTAACTGGAATTCAGAATTCTTACAAAACCCTGAGTCAAATGTAACACAATTACATGAGGTTCCACCGGAATTTGAAGCTACATTTCAAAAGTATTTCGATTGGGCAAATGAATATGCATTAAACCAAGATAAAGGAAAAGGAAAAGAAAAAATTGTTGAGCTTGATTCCTCTTGGAATGAACAATTTGCTGCCGCACAACGGGATGCTGAACATACTGACAATTCTACAGATGATAAAAACTTATTCAAGGAATTTGAGGACATTTGGGCTCAATTTCAAAACAATTATGATGATTTAGAAAATTTTAATCAAGATAGCAGTATGTATTTTGGAAAATATGACTTTGAACAAGACAATCCTTATTTACTACACGAAGATCCTTTCCAAGAGGGTTTAAGATTAACAGAAATGGGAGGAACACTATCAGAAATAGCTTTGGCCTTTGAAGCTGCTGTTCAAAAAGATAATAACAATTCAGATGCATGGATGTGGCTAGGTACTATCCAAGCACAAAATGAAAAAGAGGAAGCTGCAATCAAAGCTTTGGAAAAAGCCGTTGAAGTAAATAAAAACAATTTAGCTGCATTAATGGTACGCAATCAATTTACTATATTTTGTATTTATCTTATATGAAGTTTAATAATTTAAATATCATTAAATTTTAGAGTCTTGCCGTCAGTTATACCAATGAAAGTTTGGATCAACAAGCATATCTTACACTTGAAAGGTGGCTTACTGCAAAATATCCTGATGTTGTAACAAGGTCGGCACCTATGCCTAATGTCGATAATCACTCTCGTGTCACTCAACTTTTTATATTAGCGGCACGTGAGGCACCAGAGGGTCAAGATATGGATCCAGACGTTCAAGTTGGATTAGGTGTACTATTTTACGGCAAGGGAGAGTTTGACAAAGCCGTAGATTGCTTTGTGTCGGCTTTAAATATTCGAAAAGATGTAAATTATTTACTTTTAGTTTTCAATTATGATTAATAAATAATTGTTTATTAATTGAAATTATCTTTTGCAACAGGATTATCTTTTATGGAACAGATTAGGGGCTACTCTGGCGAATTCTGGCAAATCGGAGGATGCAATTGAAGCTTACCATAAAGCATTGGAAATCAAACCAACATTTGTTCGTGCACGTTATAATTTAGGTGTTAGTTGTCTTAATATTGGTTGTCATCGTGAAGCAGCAGAACATCTACTTGGCGCTTTAAGTATGCACCAAACTGGATTAAATAGTGAAAATGTTAAAAATGTTAGTAATAGTCTTAAGGACACATTAAACAGGACATTTAGAATGATGGTTGGTACTATTGTTTATTTAATGTTATTTCCTATGTAATCGTATGATTTCAGTATGTATAATTTTTTTTTCTTCATTTGATATTTTCAAGGAACGAGAAGATTTATGTGAAAAATTAAGAACCAATTCAGATGTAAACCAATTTCGGGATGAATTTGAATTTTGATCCTGTATTTATTGAACTGGATAATAAAGATTTTGTAAAATACGAAATTTACATGCATTCATAGTAAGTCAAAATTAGTAATGGACTGTAAAAATCCTTATTCGAAAGTAAGTGCCGAACGGTGGACATGACCAAACTACCTTTACTTTGAGAAAACCATTGTTCATATTCAAAAACAAATGAGATTTAACTCAAATAGACAATATTCAAAACCGATTTATTTTTTCGACTAGTTACTTTATACTACTAAAATTATCTAGATTATGAAAAAGTAGTTACTGTAATATAGTATTTCTGCTAGTTTCCGAAATACTACATTAATAATTAGAAATACTGTTATTAAGTATAGCGAAAAATGAGGTGGAAATAATTCTTATTAATTTAATGATCTTTAATGAGATTTTAACTAATTTTAAATATTCCTTTTAATAAATGAAATAACTATTGGACAATTCATATTGTAATATGTTTAAATCAGAAAATTAATTTGATAATAATCCGAAACAGTCAAGCATTAAGTTTTGAACGATTCGCGAATTTTATTGGTTCCAGCAACTCGGCGGGGCCGGAATTAACTAAAGTTTTAAAATTTTACGACCGGGGTAAAATCGCCACCCAAAATATTAACATAATTGATTTTAGTAAGTGATTTTTTTTCTTCGATTCTTTAAAGTGAAAAGTGATCGTTAAAAGCATAAAATCCAATAAACACACTATTCTAAAAATATATGTTGATTGCCGTAACCAAATTTCCATTAACAATAAACGAAAAATGAATGAAAATCGAAATAAATTATAAAAACTAATCAAGAAAATGCAATTGAACCAGAAAATCTTGTAGAATAAAACAAATAGTAACAAATGGCTAATAAAAACTTTGTGCTATTGCATAAATTGGACAATTATAATCATTTTTAAAAGGCAATGGAATACATTCTGGCTATAACGATAACGATAACGATAATAAATAATACCGATACGTTTATTGATATATTTGTCCGAAACTTGATTTTACCCCGGTCAAGTTTTACTAATGAAGTCATGACCCACTCATTAAGTAAAGCTGCCCAGCTGATAATTTTGGTAACTTGTATTGCTAAATGCCAGCCTAAGGCCATTCCAACTAATGAAATGATCGACAAGTCTAAAGGGTAAAACCATGAGATTTTGATTGGTTAAACCATTCTTACCCCCTATATTTGAGGGCCTAAAATCTGATAAAAAATGTGTTAAGTTCAAATTAGTATGATTGCGATTCTTCTAAGTTTAGTATATAAACAACCTATAGAAAACCTAAACTAACTTTACCCGACCCTAATTACATGTAATTTTGATCATGTGAATCATATCGACATGCAAATAAACATAAAATTACTGTTCCGAACGTATTTAATAGATACTTTCATAATTTTGGTAAAGTTACGTAAATTTCAATGCATAGATGACTGGTTTTGATTGGTCAATAATCACGCTTGGATCTCTCAAAAAAAAAAAAAATCGGGGAATTATTAGATTCTTCCTCCTTTATTCCAATACTAAATTAACATAATGGTAAGAATTGCATTCTTTCTGATATTAAAACCGTTATAAGCATCGGTCATGTCATAATTAAAATGTACTCTAGGGTAAAGTCCATGGCTCACTTGCTCGAGCCGGTAAAGTTAAATCTCAAACTCCTAAAGTTGAGAAGCAAGAAAAAAAAAAAAAGAAAACCGGTCGCGCAAAAAAAAGAATTTTGTATAATCGTCGATTTGTCAACGTAGCTAATATTGGAAAACGAAGGGTGATTATTTATTCATATCTTAGTGAAACTTAAAATTTTTATTATTTAATTTGATTATTTAAGCATTTTATTAATTTCACTTTTCAGATGAATCCTGCTCCAACGTCAGATAAACCTTAAAATAAGGTGGATCAGTCTTCGTAAGATCAGTGTCGGACGGTAATGAACAAAAGACCAAATGGTTCTTATAATTGTCCGGTCCAGCTCAGATTATAGCCTAGGTTGAAAAAAAATATATCAAAGCTGTTAAACCAATAAAAAAATACAAAAATAATACTTTCAAAGTGATAGGATTTTCTAATTATTAAATTGTTTATAACAAATTGTTAAATTAATAATTCTTTTCCATCGATTAATAATTGAATTACCCAAATGCATAGAAGACATCGACAGAGTGGTATTAGACGCTGGACTCGTCGTTGAATGACATTTGAATAAAGAAGTGTCGCGGATTATCATGAGGGCTGCCCAACATTAGGCACTCACGTGAATTTTATTTAGAGTTTTTGCATATTGTGAAAACATGAAAAAATTCGTGCCAGATTTTGATCATTGTGCGCAACACAATTTTTAAAGTTCATTAATGGTAGGGTTAGCATTTAGAGTAAAGTAAAAGTGCTCAAGGAAACTTTTTTGTTAGAGCATTAAAAGTGGTTTTGTATGTGGTTTTTTGAGAAATAAGTAATTTTTGACAAAACGAACGTGTTTTGAACTTTCTTAATTGTGTTACGTTACACCCGATCCTTGAAATATGATTTGTAAATGTGAGATCTGCGTCATATGCCTATATTTTTCATGTTTGTTTATGATAACTATGGCTATGGAAGTGAAAACAGCAAATAGAGGAAAGATATCGCTTAAAGGCTCTACTAAATTAATAGTAGAATTCTTTGGTAAACTAATTTAAATTATAATGATTAGTGCGATCTAATTTTATCTCTAACTACCAACGAAATATAGAATTTTCTTTGACTAGGTAAAAATATTATATTCGATGGTATATTTGATTTTTTTTTCAATGCTAAAGTGCATTATAGTATTTTTTTTCAACGTGGAGTTTATCCCGCTGAAGACTTTAAATGGGTAAAGAAATACGGACTAAATGTTTTAATGACACTCGATGATAATGTTAAACTGTATTTAAAGAGATTGTTAAATCAAATAGAAAGTAAGTGATATAATTAAATTGTAGTTGTAATTTTCCTTTTCTTCATATACAATACTTATTATTATGAAATTATTTAGGTTGGTTGATGGCTGGCAAAGTGGATAAGCTTGTTCTGGCAATCATCTCATGCGAAACACGCGAGACACTCGAAAGATGGCAATTTGAAATTGAAGTTATTGATGAAAATAAAACACAAGACATTTCCATGTAAGGTTATTTGCTATAAGATGTCAAAATCAATAACAGTTACATCTTCTACATGATTAATATTAATTGTTATAAAGAAGAAAAGACAAATCATATGAAGAAATACAAAAAGAAATTCAAGGAATTATTCGTCAAATAACTGCCAGTGTTTCATTTTTACCAGTCTTAGAAGATAAATGTATGAAAAAAATATAAACTTAGTATTTTGTATGACAACATAATTTAACTAATTTTTTGATTGAACAGGCACTTTCTCTATATTGGCATACACTGATAAAGATATCGAAGTGCCAGCTGAATGGAGAGATGGTGATCCGCATCTTATACCAAATGCTGAACAGGTTAGACTTCGTTCATTTTCGACGATGGTACACAAGGTGCATGCACAAGTTGCATATAAACTGGGTGACGAAGTCTAGGGATGTTGTAGCTTAGGTTCTAAAACCTTTAGGTTTCAAATTAAAAACTTAAGAATTAAGTTTTATATACTATGACTCAAGTTAAACCTGGTTATGTTATATAAATTAAATTTTAAAACAATGGTTGTAAATAAAAAAGTATTAAAAGTTAATTTATTTCAAGCTTTTATAAAATATATACAAAATTTCAGACCAAGTTGGTTACTAAGGCTAATTGTTAAATTTATTAATAAAAGTTTTATAAAAATTACATTTTTATATAATTTAATTTTTTGGATTTTTTTTGGCAATTTTGTATTTGGTTATTATAATACAATACTTTTTATATGACCTTAACACAAAAAAAAAAAAAACAATACTTTTATATGCATGTTCTTCTAACTTAAAGACTTACCTGACTATAATGCCTAAGTATAACCCCGTCTCAACAACGGCTAGTCTTTTTCAGGATTCTTAACTAAGAATTTTATATGCATAAGATATATATACTTTTTCTGATTAACAACTAGTTATTTTAATAAGTTATTTTGCATGATTTTGGTAATTTTTTTTGTAAACTTTCTTATACGTATAGTATTTTGGATATTTTTTTTTTTTGTTAAGCTTTTTTTTTTCTATAATTAAATGAATCTTTTTTTAAGCTTTAATTTGATTTTAATAGTAATATAATTATTAAAATTAGTTTAGTTATTGGTATTTGTCTTTCATAATTATATATTTAAAATTTTAGTATTTCAATATTATATATATATATATAATTAATACTTTTCAGATTACAATAATTATTTTAAATACTAAAAAAATATTAAAAATATACAATTATATATACAACAAGAACTTCATTCAAATTTGATTATTTAATGCTTTACTATGGCCAGTTTATAAAATAAATCAATTATTTTATAATACTCTTTAAATGATATAATTATTTCATATAAATCATTGAATAAAACCGTTATTGCATGTTCCTGTATGCATCAACTGCTGTATTTTATTTTATGTCTCCTCTGATCGTTCGGTAACCTAACTGGTATGAAAAAAAAGTGGTCAACACAATCTTTTATTTAGGCAATAAAATGTATTTTTATTTTATCCATTCCATGTTTTTGGAAGACTCTTCGCACGCTTCTATCATTATCATTTTTTTAAATCAATATTTGGGGTATGTGTATATCCAATAACCTCTATGTGAACAAAGTATATTATATTCTGAGGTTTTTTTTATAATTGTCTACAGTTTCTAGTCTTAGTATCTTCCTTGTCCGCTTCAGCTATATTATTATATTTCAGAAATAGCTGAATTCGTATTGTATTATCTCGAAATAACGCCCCTACTGCACTAAAAAAAAAAAAATTTTAAACCCTGCAATTTCCGACCTGGCCGGAATATGAAAACCAAAAAAATGTTTTTATATCGCCCTAGGTTAAAAAATCTTTTCAAAATCCGCATTTAGAACAATGAATTTTAACAGTTTGTTCAATAACCATCGTAATGCTTTGAGCAACATCTCGATCACCATTGAGGGGAACACTTAGCCGATTTAGTACCGATTTTTAGGATAAGAACATGATTTTTATTGGATACGTATTAAAAATTTGTCTGCGAATACCTTATCGTTATGGTGTAATGATTAGACAATGCATACAAATTTGTATGTTTAAACGTTAAAGGGATAAATAACGATAATGATTAGCGTTAGCACTATTTGATAACGATATATTGAATATATTAAGATCTACAAATTTCACGTGTAAATCTAATTGCTAATAATAAATAAATATAAGCTTAAATTTGAAATGTAACCTTCTTGTTAAAGTTTTTTTTTTTCCTAATATCGAAATGCCATCATACATCGGTGCTATCGATCAAGGAACAACTTCTTCTCGTTTTTTGATTTTCGATGAAAATGGAAAAATTGTAGCAATTCATCAAATTGAATTCCCTCAATACTATCCTCATCCTGGGTAAATTATTATTGTAACGCTGGAAGTCTTACAATTTTGTTTCAAGTTTTAAATTTTGCCAGTAAACTCGTTCTTATAATAAACTTTACAATACTATCAATACAATTTTGAAAACTTTGTTTTTATATTGAGTTAAAATTGAAACAATGTGTTAGGCTTCCAACCATATATTATCTTACAGCGTGGACCATACCCCCTTCGAAAAAATTATATGGTGGAATGTAATATACTCGGATATAATATAGGGAACACCTACGTTATATCAATTGATTTTTATTAATGGTAAAAAGAAAAAAATTGCCAAGTATAATACCCGGGTACTAACTTGGATTTATCCGTGGAATGTATCGAATCCGGGGTACTATGGTCCGCACTGTACGGTAATAACTTTTATCAATCAAATGTTTGGATTTTTCTCTAATTAAAATTTGTTTTTTTTTTACAGATGGATTGAACATAATCCAAATGAAATTTTAGACACTGTTTCAAAATGTGTTAATGATGCCATTAACCAATTTTTAAATGATAAAACTCGTTCTATTAAAGATATCAAAGCCATTGGTATCACTAACCAACGTGAAACATTTATTGCATGGGATAAAAATACTGGAAAACCTCTCTATAACGCTATTGTTTGGTGTGATGTTCGCACTCTTGATTTAGTTCATAATTTGACTGAACAAATTGAACACGGCGTTGATATATTTAGGAAGTCATGTGGGTTGCCAATATCCACGTATTTTTCGGCTGTGAAATTGTTGTGGATGATTAAAAATGTTCCTGCTGTAAGAGATGCTCACAATAATGATACCCTTTTAGTTGGAACTGTTGATACTTGGCTAATTTGGGTATTATTCTATATTTACCTTTACACTCCTCAATATTATACGTATATATATATATATACTCATAATAATAATATTTTTGCTTATCCTTATTTATAATCTATAACATTAAAGAATTTAACCGGTGGAATCAATGGGGGTTTACATATCACTGACGTCACAAACGCCTCTCGTACTATGTTCATGGACCTTAATACTTTAGAATGGAATCAACACATCCTTGACTTTTTTAATGTTAAAAAATGTTGTCTTCCTAAGATATGCTCATCTTCCGAAGTCTATGGTCACATTAAAATAAGAGATACTGAAATTCCAATCGCTGGAATTTTGGGTGATCAACAAGCTGCTTTAGTGGGTCAAAAATGCTTTAAAAGTGGTGAAGCTAAAAACACTTATGGTACTGGTTGTTTTATGTTATTTAACACCGGTACTACCCCTTTTTTTTCAAAAACCGGTCTACTCACAACCGTTGGATACAAATTTGGCAATATGCCTCCTGTTTATGCTCTAGAAGGCTCCATAGCCGTTGCTGGCTCTGCTATCAAATGGCTTCGTGATAATTTAGGCATTATCAAAGAATCTAAAGATATTAATTCCCTTGCTGCTTTGACCCCAGATACTGGTGGTGTATATTTTGTTACTGCCTTTTCTGGTCTTTATGCTCCTTATTGGCGTGATGATGCTCGAGGATGTATAGTTGGAATTACTCAGTATACAAAAAAAGAACATATTGCTCGTGCAACTCTTGAAGCTACTTGTTTCCAAACTCGTGCAATTTTGGACGCTATGAATAGTGATTCTGGTCATCCTTTAACTTACCTAAAGGTTGATGGTGGTATGACTGTTTCGGATTTGTGTATGCAAATCCAAGCTGACATTCTTGGAATAGATGTAGAGCGTCCTGCCATGAGAGAAACAACCGCATTGGGTGCAGCTATTGCTGCTGGTCTTGCTGTTGGCGTTTGGAAGTCTTTAAGTGATCTGGATAAAGTTAATAGCAATGATAATGATGTTTTTAAACCTCAAATCTCTTCAGATAATTCTACACAGAGATATCAACTTTGGCAAAAAGCTGTAGAGAAAAGTTTTGGTTGGGCCTAAACAATTAAATTAGTAAATTCATCATAATAATATAATGATTAGAATAATAAATAAATTTGGATTTTATTCTTAAATAAGCCATGCAGTGTTAGCACTGGACATATGTCCAACTATTTTTTATACAGTTGGACTGGACATTGGACATAATACGTCCAGTCCAATATGTCCAATAATTTTAAAAAATAAAAGAATTTTTTGATAAAAATTTTACCAATTTCTAACCCTAATATAAATGCTTTTTATGTATTTTATCATTATCACATGATCACGCCTTTCTGTGTGATACTGGGGAAGTTTTTTGATTGGCTATTTGTCACATGAGTGTATTGATTTATATAAGAGGGGTTGGGTTGGAGTGGGTTGGGTTGAAATATTCCCCAACCCACTCCAACTTGGGTTGGGTTGAAATATTCCCCAACCCACTCCAACTTGGGTTGGGTTAACTCTGGAGCCACTCCAGGCTTGCTTACAGCTGCTCCAGTTTACTCCAGTTTCACTCCAACATATTTTTCATATTTTTAACTCACTCCGGAGTATGCCACTCCATTAACAACCCTATATATAAGGGGTCGGTTAAAGCGGAGCGAATTCAGTATATGATCTACATATTGCATAAATTGCATTCTCGATATCTATATAACCCACAAACCCTACCTGTATCAAAAAGGTAACTCTAAAACTCGCTCCACTTTAACCGACCCGTATATAAGGTAACAGCAATATTGATGGCGAAAGAAATTCGCGACCATGTGATCGCCGACGTTTCTGACCTACATAAGATCAAGGCAAGATAATCAATATGAATTGGACTAACAAGATCGTAAACTCTTTTGAATTGGATTAACAAGATCGTATAAACTTGGGATTTTACTTAACGAGAAGTCTGAAAATAAGAAGGGTAACAAAGATAAGTTATCATTATTGTGCCGAATTATGAGAATCAAGCCTATAAATTTACATTAAAAACTCAAATTTCTAACATATTTATTATTATTAGTCTATTGCAACCAAAAAATCAAAAATTTTTTTTTTAATGGTTAAAAAGTTGTTACTGTGTTCTGGTTCTTAGAACTTTGTTGCATGTAGTAATCTTATCAATAAGAGACTGTCTAAGGGTTTTATATGTTTATAAAGTTTATTATTTTTAATATTATTATTTATAAGGATGTATGACTTAGTGAATAGAGAAGTTGTCAACCTTTCAAGTGGTAGGTTGGATGTTCAAATCATATCAACAGTGAAAATTTGGATAATTACCTATATAATACTTATATTATAACAATTGCTTTCAATAATTGGGTTAGGATACCTATAATGGTAATTACACTAGTATAATTGGTAGGTTATGAGGCATTTGTGTAAGTATGGCATTATATAAAGAAATGTAAATTGATATTGAACAATACAAACTTTAGATAAGTCTTTGTAGTTATATAAATCTATTAAAATCAAAAAACAAAAAATTTATTTAGAAAGATCTAAGTAGAAAAATAGCATAGATCTTTAATGATACTATTATAAAAGCTAGTTTTATAAAACAAATATTAATATTAAAGTACCTAAACAAACAAGAATTTCTGAATTGGAAGTCTTAGAGGTACTACTAATTAGGTTACTAAAATAGATCAAAAAAAAAATATCAGACTAATCTGATATATTAATAAACTGATTGTAGTTTTATTAAATTATCTGAATTAGAAGTTTAAAGAATAAGCAGAAATATACTTAAGTATTTTAAATATAATATAAAATAGTTATTAGAGTTTAAGTGAACTTTACAAGAGTATAATAATCTAATAACTAGATTTGACAACAAGTATTGGTTCTGTCATAATAATATTAATCAGTTGTAAAAATAGGTACAGAAAGTTTTAGAAGATTTATTTTAAAAATAAATTAGTTCTAAAATTGAGTCAATAATCTGAACAAGACCCAATAATATTAATACAGATGCAGATTCAAAAAATTTAAAATAGAACATTCAAATAAAAGTATTAGATATAGCAATGAGTAATAAACCTTTAATCAAATTTTTTAAATAAGTAATATAAAAAAATTATATATATAACTAATTATATACTTTTTCTATAATAGTTTATTTTATTTTTAGTATTAAAATGACCTTTTTGGTCTTTTAACTTTTATGAATAACTTTTTTGATAATGTGATTCTATGAATTAATATAGAAGAATATATAATTAGCTATATATATAATTTTTTTATATTACTTATTTAAAAAGTTTATCTAAAAGTTCTTTACTAATTATTATACTTAACATCTTTACTTGAGTATTTAATTTTAAATTCTTTGAATCTGTAATCTGTATTAATATTACTAAATTATACTCAAATATTCAGATCACTGTTCAGATATTATAACCTTAATATCTGTTTTATAAGACTAGTCTTCATAGTAGAGCTGTCAAAGATTTGGCTATCTTTCTATTCAAATTTTTTTAAATAAACCTTTTGTTACTTAATTTTAATAGATTTATATGATCACAAAAACTTATTTAGTGTTTGTATTGCTTGATTGTCAGTTTGTATTTTTCTGATTATTAATTTGTATTTTTCTGTTCAATATTATACTTACACAAATGTTTCATAATTTGCCAGTCATGCTAATGTAACTGTTATTACAGATAACTTAATCCAATCATTAGTAACAGTTGTTATAATAATAAATATTATATAGATAACTATTCAAATTTTTTACTGTTAATAGAATTTAAACACTTAATCTAATACTTGAAAAATTAATAATTTGACTACTTTATTAGATCATCATAATTTTTCTGTAATGATTTATAAAATTACATTATCAAAAAAAGTTGTTAATAAAAGTCAAAAGATCAAAGAGATTATCTTAATACTAAAAAAAAAAAATCTTATTATTCATAATATTTATTAATATCTTAAATACTTTTATATCTAAAATTAGTTTTATTTTTCTGTTTTAATCATTATATAATATTTAAAAACTATTATATTTAGATTATAATTACTTGTTATTTTTAATTTAAGTTTTTTTTTTAACTTTAAACAGTTATACTAATACTTTATTAAGATTTTTTTTTGTTTTTACTAAGACTGGTGATTATTGGCAGTTATTGCTTTATTATGATTTAATTATAATTATATAACTTGTACAAGGTAAGTATACAACTAGCTATATATATAGCTTTTGGCTATTTATTTAAGTGGTCTATTCACAGGTTCTACACTAGTTGTTATATTTGTAATCTGCTAAAAGATTATCTAATTAAACATTCTGATATTTATATTATACCTAACAGATAGCATACAAGTTATTATATATTTAAGTACTATCTAACCTAACTCTGACCTTTCTGTTGTATATCTGTTAAGCTATTATATATTTCAGAGTACATTATTTGACTATAAACTTCAAAAACCTTTTTGTTAACTAACTAACTATTTTTAAATCTTGTTAACAAGATTCACTCTTGCAAAGTTTATCTAGATCCTAATGTCTACTTTATAACATATTTCTAGTACTTATAGTATATGCTTGTTTTTAATATCAGACTCCTAATTCAAATAGCCTAAAAGAACTATAATCTGTTTCTAATATATCAGAGTTATAATATTTAATATTTTTTTTTTCTAGTTCAAAACTTTTAGCAGCCTAGTTAGTAGTACCTTTTAATTAAGATTCTTACTTATCTAATTTCTTCATATTAATATCTATTTCTAGATCTAATTTCTACAATAGTATTATTAAAGATTTGTATTATTTTTTTACTTAATTTTTTTTAAGTAGGTTTTAGCTTTTTAGTTTTACAGATTTATACAATTATAAGAACTTATTTTGGATTTGCACTGCCTATTACTGGTTTGCATTTCTCTGTATAACTAATTATACAGATGTCTTATAACCTGCCAGTTATATTAGTATGACTATAGTTACAGATATTTTATCTTAACTGATTAACAAAATATTGTCATCATAATACTGTCTATAATTATATAAATGATTATCCAAATTTTTATTATTATTAGGTTTTGAACTCAGATAAACTTTTTCTGATAATTATTTGGACCAAACTTTTCAAAATGCTGAACTATAAAAAAATGATATAGTTAATATATTAAACTTTATGAAAACTTCTCTAAAGCACTAAGTATACATAGTAGGCATTAAAATAGAGTTGAAAAAGAAGCTATTACTTTATGATGATAGTTTAAAGAAGCTCTAGAACCATAGAAGAAGTGGTTGGTAAAAGCCAAAAGTCTCTCATAAAATAAACAACAGTGTTGAATATATTATTTTTATACAACTGTAAACTTATAAGAAACTCCTAAAAGAGTTAAGCATCATAAAAGCTATAGTTTAATTTACCTTACACTTTCTTTTTTTTTTAAGAAAAATTTTGTAAAAAGTAAACAATTCAGTTTACTTCTTTCAAAAAATTGATACATAAAACACCAAAACAGTTAGCAGTATTTATCTTCTAATCAGGATTGTATAAACAATACAGCAATACAAACATACCATATATATATGCCTCAAACTACTAAAACTCTATAAAATACTGTTTCTGAACTAATCAGTATTCATGCCAACTCTCTATATTCAAGTCAAAGTTTTATCTTATATGGTTTTTGTTAAATATTCTAATAAATAGAAAAATAGTAAAGTTATTTCTATTTAGTATAGTTTATAATTTTTAAAAGCCTAACACAGGCTTATAATTGTGACTATCTGATAGTTATGTAGCAAGAGTCACATATATCTTTTTTTTTCACTTCACTTCTTTCCTTCTTTTATTTCTTGCATTTGTATTTTTTATCATTTATCCTTATAGTTTTGTATTTTTTATATAAGTTTTTTTTGTTTTTGTTCACTTCTTTACAAGAAAATATTATCTGATTGGCAATATTCTATTGTAGAGCAGTGATCAGATGTGGCTCCTGACATACTCTAATTTCTTTTAAAGTTAGACAGTCAGTGCAAGTAGATCACTTATAGAGACTTATAGAAGCACTTACAGAATGTTAGACCAGAATTTATGAACTAATTTGTATATATATAATACAAAAATACATAATAAAGGTAACTAGCAAGACTGCTCAAGTAAAGAAAAAAAAAAGATAGGTTTTGAACTTATAATTTATTATTTGAAGAGTTGACAATTTATCTATTTTACTAAGTTATCATATCTCTTATTAAAATTCTTAAAACTATATATATATACTAAATAAATGCATAGCATTATATATTTAGAACAAATATGAAATTACAAATTATATTACATTTACTATACTATATATATGTTACAATTTGATTGGATGTTAGTCACATGATGTGGCCAGACAAACAAACCTTGTATATTACTTTTTACAGAATAATATAGTGTTCTTCACTATGTTCTGAACAAATAACTATATAAAATTTCCTAATATATAAGTTTAGCATTACTTGGTTATTCTAATAGTATCTAAATACAACCTGTTATATTATTTTTATTAAAAATAGACTGCTTATCTAACTACTTTTTTTGTTTTTTTTTTATAATACCAATTGTAATATTTTATTAAATTAATATTAGATTAATACATTAAACTTATTAAAAAAAATAAAAACTCTTTTCAACAATCCTTTGGCCAATAACAACAACAAACTGAACTACAGAAAAACATTATAACAAGGTTAAAAAAGAAAATACTTCTGGTTCTACATAAAGTAAGTTGTTTCAACAAAACCAAAATAGATGTAAAACACTAAGAAGTAGACATTCTTGCAGTTGTTTGGAGAAAGATCAAAATTTTCTTTTTGGTAAACTCTTCTCTCTATTCAGCATTCAAACTAAAAAGGTATTCTAGAAACAATTATAGAAAAACCCAAGCCAAAACTATTGAAAACTTGGAGCAACTACTATATAACTGTAAAACTTACTTGAAGAACTACATATAAAAATTATTGTCCTTTACTTTTCTTCAAAAAAAATTTTGTAAAAGTGGTTGATTTAGTTTACCCCTTCCAAAAAATCAACATATAAAATCACCAAAACAGTTATTAGTGTTTACTTTCTAAACAGAATTGTTACTATATAGATTGGAAACAATACAGCAACACAAATATGACTTATACATGCATCTCAAACTGCTGAAACCTTGTAAAATACTGCTTTTAGACTAATCAGTACCTTATGCTAACTTTTTACATCCAAGTCAAAGTTTTATTTTATATAGTTTTTGTTATATATTCTAAATAAATAAAAAAATAGTAAAGTTAATTCTATTTAGTATAGTTTATAATTTTTAAAAGCCTGATGTAGGCTTATAATTGTAACTATCTGATAGTCATATGACAAGAGTCACATATATTTTTTCTTTTTTTTTCTTACTTCTCACTTTTTCTTCTTTTATTTCTTGCATTTGTATCTTTTATCAGCTATTTCTATACTTTTGTATTTTTTTTCTATATAAGTTTTTTTTTGTTTTTGTTTACTTCTTTATAAGATAATGTTATCAGATTGGCAACATCCTATTGTAAAGTAGTGGTTAAATGCAGCCCCTAACATACTCTAATTTTTTTTGAAGTTAGACAATTAGTGCAGGCAAATCATTTGTAAAGACTTATAGAAGCATCTATGTAATGTTGGACCAGAATTTATGCAATAATTTGTATATATATAACACAAAAATATATAATAAAGATGATTAGCAAGACTGCTCAAGTAAAGAAAAAAAAATATTAAAGTTATTACATTTTATTTGTGCTACTATATTACTATATTGACATTCAACATAATATTATATTTACACTTTTTGAAATTAAGACTAGTACTATAGTATTTTAACTTTTATTACTAATTAAGGTAAGGTTGTAGCCATCTTGTAATACTATATTTCCTAATTTTACCTGACCATAGTCTCCCTATCTACTTTCTGCAATAACTCTTTCCTTCTTCTAAATTGGTTAATTCTGGCAGTTTCTTGCTTTTCTTATTATCAATTTGGTATATATAGCTCTTTATGTATTGGTATTAATCAGCATGACTAGATTTATCAAGATTCTGAATTATTATCTGTAGCTACTATATACTCTTTTTGTGTACTCTCATAGTTGTTGTACTATTGTACTTCTAATTTAGTATTGCAAAAAGGTCTGAAACTTTAACTTATTACATATAAGTATAGTAACCATCAATAATGTTGTAATGTATGACTATTGTCTTGCTTCTTAAGAATTTATAGTATCTGCCAAAGATGTTCTAATTTTGGTTAGACCAATCCTTTATTACAGATATTTTTTGTATATACCACTTCACTCACTACTTCAGTTTTAGTTATATTAGTATTACCCTTTCAATCAAGTACTCTGCAAGTTGAATACAAAGATGTTGATGCTGCCTTATTTTTAGAGGATTTACTTATACAACACTTTTATATAATAAAACCTTTTGTAATACTGCTGTTATATATAGTACCTTTTTTCTGCAGAGCTGATCTTTTTTTAGAAATTTTTAATTCAATTTACTTTGAGACTTACTACAGGGTGTTGCATTCAATTTGGCTCTTATATTAGATTACAAAGTTAAAATCCTTAGATTTTGTTTCCAGCCCAACTTGAACTATTGACCTTGTCTGTAGAGAGTTGGCAGCTTAACAATTAACTATAGAGCCCAACTTCTGCTTATCTAACTACTTAATATTTTACTTTCTATTTTCTTTTTTTTAATTTTTTTTTTTATTATCTTTTTTTATTTTATTTGTTATGTTAGAGCTTTTTTCTTATTCTTGTATTTTTTTATATTAAACTCTTTATACTTGGTTATAAAAAATTTTTATATTATTCTTGTTACTATATTTATACACTTCTGTGTTGTATATTTGTTTAGCAATTACTTAAGTCTTTTTTTAATCTTTAATATTATAAGTTCTTTTATTAGTGCTTTTCTGTTTTTAATTTCTTACTTTTCTGTTTCTTCAAAAAATATTTTATATAGCACTTGTAGCAGAATTCTATCTTTTTTTTTTTAAGTCTATTTTATACTGTTGCTACTGATATTTTTTAAATCTACTTTTATAAACTTCTTTGTTTATTGCAGCTTGTTATATATGCTTGGGTTTTTATCTTTTTATTTTGACAAACCTGGCAGTTTATTGTTGTATATATTTCTAGTCTTCTTCTATTTAGTTCTTTTAATATTGGTGAATTGTTTATTATGTACTTAATTGCTATAATTCTTCTTATACTAAGTCTTCTTAATGTATAGTATACTTTTTTTGTTTTGTTTATTTCTTTTCAAAAACTTGACCAGTTGTGTAATGCTATTCAGGTTTTGATTTTAGTATTTTAATTAAATTTGGTTCTCTCTAACTAACTTTAATTTTAACATTTATAATTATTTTATAAAGAAGTCTTATTAGTATGTTAATTATTTTGTTTTTCTATTATTTTTTTTTTAAATATTAAGATAAGTACTTGTGATCTAGGATTTTATTAATAGTATATTTGACTAATGATTGCATTACAACTACAAAAGACAATCATAGAAAGAGTATACAACTAGCCACTCATACAACTTTAATTATTGTCTAATTTAAGTAGTTTGCTCGAAGGTTTTATACTAATTGCTATACCTGAAACCTGCTTATAGATTTCTTATTTAATATTCTAGTTTCTGTATTTATCCATCTACCTCTGTCTACAAATAAACCTAGCTGATGTTAGTAAAAATATTCATAGCCACTAAGTCTTTAAAGCAGTTCTTTGAAACCTTTGACCTTGTACTAAATCTTTCAAAATCTTCTATATCCTATTTTTATAACTAACTTGGTATTGCTATGGCTAAAACTAATACTAGCAGTTAGGGTGTATTATTAAACTGCTATATTCTTATAGAGTTTATCCTAATCTTGGTACTAACTTTACAATATATTCTTACTACTTTGGTATTCAATTCAAGTTTTACCAAGCTGCCATTTCAAATAGCTCAGAAAAGTAAATCAAAATCATACACCTCTAATTTACATGTTTGCTAACATATACCTTTTTTCTTCAGAACTCAGAAATTCTGATTAGTTCATCTGGTTCCTTCTTAAAGACTACACATTTGCACAGTTTCAAAAGTTTTAGCTTTATTTTATAAATCTAGTCTTTACAGTAGCATTGTCAAAAGTTCAGGTTATCTCTTTACTTAGGTCTTCCAAGTAGCTTCTATCTTTCTATCTAGTTTCTGTAATTTACATGACCTAAGGACTTATCTTGGGTTCATATTGCTCAGTACCAGTTTGTGTTCTTTTATACAATATTATATAAGTGCCTAGACCTTTCAGTCATGCTAGTATAACATAGGTTACAGGTATCTTATTTTAATCAATCATAGAAAACAGTTAACTGTAATACAAAAAGAATTGCAAATTTTTGCTATCACTAGGATTTAAACTCTAGACCTGCCACTTGGAGGTTAACAACCTATTTACTTTACTAGATAATTACACCCTTGTTTTTCTATTCTAGATAATACTCTATTCTATTGCACTTAATATTTTCTATATAGATTATTTTTTTGCTATTTGCTTCTTTTTTTGCAAATAAATCTGCTCTGTAATTTTACTTATTTTTACTATAACTTTTTACTTTAACTATTTCTATTTTAATGTTCTTATTTTTAATTAGATCTGCAAAGTTTATTATTCACATTATATTTTTCTTTTTAAGAATTTTTTCATCTTCTATATTTCAAGTTAGTTTGCTAATATTTCTTAATATTGTAATATTATTTGTATATATTTTTGTATTTTTTTTTTTAATACTATTAAAATTGCTAACCATATTGCTGCTAGTTCTGTTATTATTGTTAAAAGTTATCTTTTGAGTCCTAATAACACTTTTTCTTTTAGCTAGTTCTTTTTATCTTCTAGTTATACCTAATCAATATTTATCTTTTTTATATTATTCTTTATATTCTTTTTGTATAATGCTCTATCTGTATAAAATATATATTTGGTTTTGTTTCTTTTTTTGTTTTTTTGCTAAGATTTCTATTAAGTAATTTGTAATTTTATTATTTAGCCTTTGTTTTCTAATTAACTTTATTTTTAATTTTTCTATTTGTTTAGTCCTATTAGGTTTTTTTTTTTAAATATTAAGGTAAATAGGATTTTATTGATAGTATATTTGGTTAATAGTTGTATTACAACTACAAAAAGCAACTATAGAAGAATATACAATTAACCACTTGTACAATTTTAGTTATTGTCTAATTTAAGTAGTTCATCTAAAGGTTCTACACTAGTTGCTATACCTGAAACCTGCTTGTAGGTTTTTTATTTAACTATTCTAGTTTCTGTATTTATTTATCTACCTTTGCTTATTAACAATTCTAGCCAATGTCAGTAAAAATATACTATGATCATTAAGTCTTTAAAGCAGTTCACTTATATAGGAAATTTTTAATCTTGTATTAAACCTTCTAAAATCTTATATATTTCATTCTTATAACTAACTTTATATTGCTATAACTGAGATTAATACTAGTAGTTAGAGCATATTATTAAACTGTTATGTTTTTGTAAAGTTTATCTTAACCCTGATACTGATTTCACAACATATGCCTACTACTTTGATATTCAATTCAAGTTTTACCAAGCTGTTAACTCAGATAGTCTAAAAAGATAAATTGTAATTATATCTCTGGTTTATATATTCTTTGGCATGTATTCTTTTTTTCTAAAATCTGAAAATTCTAATAGTCTGGTTGGTTAATTTAGTTCTTTCTCAAAGACTAACACATTTGTCTAACTTTACAAGTTTTAGCTTTGTTTCATAGGTCTAGTCTTTACAGTAGCATTATTAAAAGTTTGAGTTATCTCTCTATTCAGATCTTCTAAGTAGGCTTCTGTCTTCCTACTTGATTCTTGTAATTTATATAATTTAAGAACTTATTATAGGTTCATACTACTCAGTACAGTTTGTGTTTCTTTATACAACATTGTACGAGTGCCTAGACTTTTCAGTCATGCTGGTATAACACAGATTACAAGTATTTTATTTCAACTAATTGCAAAAGACAGTTAACTGTAATACAGAAAGAATTGCAAATTCTTATTATTACTAGAACTTAAACTTTAGACCTGCCACTTGGAGGTTAACAACCTATTTATTTTACTAGGTTGCCACACTCCTGTTCTATTATATTAGCAAATTATATAAATATAATCTTATATAAGTTATTAACTCTGTTCTTGCCTATATAGATGACACTCTATGGATTGCATCTTCATAACAAGAACTCTCACAAATTCTGTTAATAGCAAAATCCTTTTACAACATGGCCAACATCCAAATCAATCCTACCAAATTAATACTTACAACTAATAACTCTCCAACTAATTACAGTTCTATTATTTACAATAATTATTTGCTTAACCTCTATCCTTCAAATGAACCATTTAAGTTTTTAAGATGCTGGTTTACACTTAACAACAAGCAAACAAAACAAACTAAGCTTATTACAGCTGAATCATCACATCTTATAAAAATTGCAAGTACTAAAAAGATCACTGACATACATGCATGATATATTATCAACATAGTTATTATTCCTACAATTAAATATTGAATTCATAATATTGTTTTAAGTCAGAATACATGTAACAAAATTCTTACCAATCACATTGAACTTGTTAAAAGCAAAGCCAAACTTAGCTGTACAATTCCTACTAGTATACTACTTTATCCCTAACTATATAATATTTGAAATATATAGGATATTCAACTTCAACACCATATTACAAATTATATTAAAAGACTTAACTCTCTAGATCTTCTTGGTATTAGCACTTGCATTCAACTTCAACAGCTTCAAAACAATCTCTGATCACCTACTAGCATCTTAATTCATGAGAATCCTATTATTGATGAACCAAACAAACATACTACTAACTTTAAAATAATTCAACTTTTTAAATATCTTGATATTACATTTACTTCTAACCCAACTTACAACATTCCATATACTATACGACAAGGTTCTATCTCATTAGAATCTTTGCTTTCCTCACACTCAAAATACCCAATTTTTAAAAAACAACTTAAGCATCATAGTATTCTATATCTCGATCAACTTACTACATTCAACAACTTATGCTTATTGAACTAGAAACACATCTTTTCTCATATCTACAAGATTCCTAAAGGCAAACAGCCATTTTGGTTTACTTATTTAGAAGACCAAGTTACAAGTCACTTTTACAATCATACACTTTATCAACACCTACACTTATCTGATACAAATTACTATAGTTATACAGCTGAACACTTCTCATCTCGCAAAAAACCATGGCTTATTACAGTACCTAATGATCAAATTATTGCTGGCAAAGCCAGAAGGCAACCTTCTGCATCTGAATCTATTCTTATTACACATTGGCAATGTAATATTCTGTTATTGACTTGGGTACTTCACAATGCTTTATGGATATTGGATGGGTCCAAATCTTTAATAACTCTATACTACACACATTCCAAGCTCAAACAAAACTATGGCCTTGTTCATTTAAAGCTAAACTTACTGCTATTCTATCTGCTTTTATTTTATTTTTTTTCCTATAAGCAGTCACGCTAGTACTTTATTAAGTTTTTGAAATTATATTTGTAACTACATAAATATCCCTAATATCTAAGTCTAGCATCACCCAGCCACCTTACTGGTACCTAAGTCAACCTGCCACATTACTTCGAGCAGAAGTAAGCTGCTTGTTTAACTACTTAAAGTCCATAATAGAAGGGTCTTCTCCCTTTCATAACAAGCCCCAACATTGTCTTCATTACTTTCTTCTCAACTTGCTTTCCCTTTTCTCTTGTTTCTTTTTTTTTTCTTTCTATTCTTTCTTGATTTAACTTTTCTCATTTTCTTGGTTTCTTTAGCTTTTCATCTTTTTTCTTTTTAGTTTTACCTGTTATTTCAATCTTTTTCTCCTATTCAATAATTTTTTCGCAACGTATTCTTCATACTTGTTTGTAAAATGTATCTCAGGCTGTTATTGCTACTGCATTTACAAATTGCTGTCTTGATTTTGAATTTAAGAGCTGCACCAGTTTATCTTGCATTACTTTTGGGATTAGGCCTTTTATTAGTGCTTCTCTCATTTTGACTTCTTCCGTTTCTGTTTTTCCAAAGAGCACTATATATAGCACATATGGAGGAATTCAAATCTTTTTTTCTTCTTTTAGTTTCTTCCATGCTATTGCAATGATTACCTTTTGAATTCTCTTCCAGAGATTTTTTTGCCCCTTGCATGCTGCCAAATGTGCTTGTGTTTCTTTTACTTTTTCTT
>CAJVQA010000638.1:0-31694 GCA_910591915.1 Cetraspora pellucida
GAAGAAAAGCCTTAATAATCAGACCGTTGACAGCTATATATGGCCTTTAAATTTCAATAATATAAAGCTAGTACTTGTCAGAATACTATTCACAAATACAGCAATCACTTTATATTATTTTGTAAGAAAGAGAAGACTATAACTAATAAAAGATATAATAAGATAATTGTTATTTATATAATGTCTAAAAATAATCTCTTTTAGTATCTAAAATCATTATAGAACCTAAAAGAGATAAGAACTTAAAAGATTAGATAGTCTGGTTCAATTAGAAAAATTTTCAAAATTTTTCTGTCTATATGGCACAGTAAAAGAAAATTGTTTTTAAAAATATACTTCTAGAAAAGATAGTTTTGCAACCTTTTTGTACTATGTATTCATGTTTTGGGTCATTAAATAAAGTTGTAGAGGTGATCCTTCTGGTTCTAACAGTTATTAAAATTTTAATTTTGGTTCAGTATATATCGTTTTATCATGATTTTAAAAAATGCCGAATGTGTTTTTTCTCTTCTTGAGACTTCTTTGAAGATCATTTTTATAGACATTGAAAAATGCTATTATGACTTTAGAGCTAATTTGCGGACTAGATAAGCATTTTCTTACTAAGATATAGTATAATAAGAAATGTAGAGTAGGTTTATGCAAGTAGAATTACATATAGATCATCTTTCTACAGTCTAAACTCATAGAGATATTGACAAAAAATGTAAAGTATCCAAAAATCATTTTTGTATTTTCTTCTTCTATATTCATTTTAATATTTCTCTTCTAGGTTCTTGTTTTCTATTTATAATTTTCATCAATAAATAAATTTTCTTGCTTGGGATATTAAGATATAAACTTGTTGTGCTTTGAATTAGATCTTTATGCCTACACTTTGGCTCTTGGGGTATCTTTCAATTATTTCAAAATAATGTTTTATAATTTCTTATACCTACACCTTGGTTCATGTGAAATTATGACCTATATATTCAGGACTTTGCTAGGATAACTCAATATACGTCTGGGTCTATGCTAGAATAACTATTCCAATTCATCTGGGTCTCTGCCAGGATAACTATTTCAATATATTTGGGTCTATGCCAGGATAACTATTTTAAATTGTCTACGTCTCTTTAAAATAACTAAATTTAATTTTATATTTCCATTAATGTATACATGATTGAACCTTCTAAGCATTAATGTTCAAGAGTACTTGATAGAATCTTCTTAGCTTAATAATAAAATTAAATCTTTTGGGATTATTTTTATAAGGGTAGAAATATATTATCAGTTACTTTTGTTCAGAAATAACAAACTGTCTTGAAAATATCCTTTGTTGAGAGAGAAGGGTAAGAGGCCTGGGAACTACCTACATCCAGGTCTTATTCTAAACTAAACCAAGCAATAAAATTTAAATAAAATTCGTCTTTATAAAATAATCTTATAATCAAAATATACTAATAGTTATGAAGAATGTTCTTGTCAATATATCAATATCTCTTCTATATAATGGTCAAGTAATCATCTCTTTTGGTATCTCTAACCAGTATAGAACTAAAAAGAAATAAGATATTCGAAAGTCATGTAATATCATAAGGTCTGGAAAAATTTCTAAAGTTTTCATCTATATAGAACAGTAAAAGAAAAATCATTCTAAGAATATATTTTTTTACAAAAATGTTCTGAATATGATGTTGGCAATAAGTAACTATGTCTTGGGTCCTTAATTAAAGTTGTAGAACAGACTTCTACGATTCTAAAAGTAATTGAAACATTAAAATTGGTTTAGTGATTAACGTTTTATAATGATTTAAAGAAATCCCGAATCTCTTATTTTTTTGTCTTTTAATATTCAAAGAAGGATTTTATAGGCGCAGAAAAATGTCATCACTACTTTGAAAGTGATTTGTGGTTCAGGGAAACATTTTTGTATTATGATATAGTATAATAAATTTGTAGAGCAACCTTCTATGAGTATGCTGATATGTGTTAAATCTCTATAGGATTAAAACTCATCGAGATATTAAAGAAAAATGAAATGTATTCAAAATCGTTATTGTAAATTTTCTCTTCTCTTTTTATTTTCTCTTTTTCAAGATATTCGTACTAAGTTAATAGGTCGTAATACTTAGACAAAAAATGTAGAGAGACTTTCTACAAATCTAAAAGAGGTAAGTTCATCCAAAACGGATAAGTGAATAGTGAAATATTAAGGGTCAAATTTGTGTATTGATATTCAGAAAAAGAAAATTTCAAAGAAATTGTTTGTAACAAGAAGGGAGTTAAAACTTTAATGATTTATAAAAGATCAGGGAAGCATTTTGTTACTAAGTAACCTATATATAAAAAATGTAAGGAAAACGTTCAAGAATCTAAAAAAGGTGAGATTTTGAGAATAGAATAAAAATTCATGAAGATATTAAAGAAAAATGATAATCAACTAATTTTTTATTTTTTCATCAGGAAAGGTTTGTTAGATTCGTCCAAGAAATTTTTATATTTTTGCCAGAAGGCACCAAATGTTATAGAGTGGAAGCCTTCTTATTTCTATACTACAACAATGACACAGCACAGGAAATCTCTTATGGATATATGCAGTATCCAAGAAGAAAGTATAGCTTCTGTTAGATATTGTCAAGAAACTATACCTATTTTTGAGGCAGTTTGATAATTATTACATAGTAATTTGTAGTTAAGGTCATTTATTAAATAATTGCAAGAAGGGTGATCCTTAGACACCTGTTTTAAAGGATTCAAAATATAAATTACAGGATAAAGAAGAAGGTGAATTGTCTGTTTCTTAAGAATTGTTAATTATAGAACTTGTTGAATGTTTTTCTACTTGGAGAAATTTAGAGGGTTTATATATCTGTGAGCTAAGCAGCTAAGCGACTAAGAGACTAAGCAACCAGTTGCACTAAGGGACTAAGGACTGGTTTCACTAAGGGACTAAGTGACTAGTTACACTAAAAGACTAAGCGACTAGTTATACTAAGGAACTAAGCAACTAGTTACACTAAGAACTAAGCAACTAGTATCACAAACTTTAGACATTAAAATATTTAAAGCATTAAAGCAACTATAACTAATAAATAATACAATTATAAAAATCTATCCTATAATACTACCAATGATTCAAGACTAGAAGAAAAAATCTCATAATTCTATATTCTCATAAACAACAAAATTACTACAAAATATCACTTAGCTTCAAAACTTTGCTTCTTCTGTAATGAAAAAGAACATATTAAAAAGGATTATCCTTAATACTTACAAGCAGTTAAACTTTAATTACAATATAAAGAGTATAATGCAAACAAAAAAAAAAAAGCAAAACTACTTCTTATAAAAGAGAAGAGAAAAGTTCCAAAACACAAGAACAAGAAGTTCTTATAAAAGACCTAAACATGGATATAAGACAAACTAAAGAAACTTTTTTATCTAATACAGAAAAAATAACCAATTTTAAAAAAGTTAAAAAAGAGGTTATAGAAAACCTAGCAACAATAGAAGAAGATTTGAAAGTTTCTTATAATAAAACTCTATGTAATGTTAATAAAGAAAACCTTCTCATTGACAATGTTTTTAGTATTATTATTACAGATTTAGAAAAACCTTAAGCTTTAAACTTTTTCTTAGTACTAATTGTAAATGATATCAATTTGCAATCTTATTTTGACAATGTTGAGAAGAAATTTACAGTTGTTTTATATAAAAAAAAAAAGATAAGAAAGCTTTTACAAAACAAAAAGTTGAGTCAATCAGAAAGGCTCTATACAGAAATTCTTATAATGAAGTACAAAACTCTCAGATTTAAATCTGTATCACTACTCAATTTTTTTATGACCAATTATATCAAATTCAAAATAACAACTCTTAATATAAAAGGGTTGAACAACCAACAGAAATAATGAAACACTTTAACACTTTTAAAATCATATAAACTAAACCTAATCATGCTACAAAAAACAAATCTAAATGATGAAAGTATGTAAAACTTTCTTAAAAATCAATAGATATTTAACTCTATTTGGACAAACAAAACAGTTATACTTGCAGACAGCAAAAATATACCTTTTAAAAACATCAAATTGGACTTAAATAATAGAATAATTACTACTAATTTCAAGTACAAAAAGCTTATATTTCAAGTTTTCAACATATATGCTTCACCTAGCCTAGAAGAAAAAAAACTCTTTTTTGAAAAATAGTCTTCTTATATTAAAGAAAATGTTATTAATATTATTGAAAAAAACTTCAATACTAACCTTTATTCAGAAAGAGATAGAATTAGTAAGGCAGCTTTACAATATGATATTACAAAAGCACAACTTCAAGATCTTATTAAAAATTTTTTAGATTCTTCTAACTTTGCAAAGATAAAGCCTTTCTATATCTTTTTTCAAAAAACTTAAGGCAATCATACTATAGTTACACATTTGAACTATATTTTTATCAATAAAAACAATGCTCACTTAATCTTAGAAGTTAATATAAAATTTGAAAATACAGACTACCTGCTAGTTGAGTGTATCCTAAACTTTAACCCCAAAGAAAAAGAATCTGCTCTTTGGAGGTTCGATAAAAACTGCTTTAAGAATGAAAGACTAAAAAAAGAAATATTAGATAAAATCTCAGATTTAGAAAATGTAAAAGATTAAAACTTTCATAAAATACACACACAATCTATTATTAGAGTCTTTAGAAAACCAAAAGTGACAAAAAACAAAATTACAAAACTAAACAAAAATATTACTCAACTAAAAGAAAGACTAGCATATAATCCTAAAAACAGCTATTGATATTCACAAATCGATATACTAAACTCAGACCTTCAAGAAAAACTATCTTAGTTTGCTAAAAAATGGCAAACTTGTTTTAAAGCTCAATGAATTAAACAAGATAAAAAATTGACAAAATACTTCTTTACTAGATATAAAACAAGAAAAGCTAGCTTGGCATTAAAGAATATCAAAGATCCTAAAGCTTTACAACAAACAAGAGAAAACATCCTTTGCTATATAAGAGAAAAATATATATAAATTTATAAAAAAAAGAATATAGATATCAACTCAGCAGAAAAAATTACTAAAAACTTGTCACAAATTTCCTTTGCACATAACTTGTCTCTTATACAAGAAATTACACAAGAAGAAATTAGCAATATTATTAGAAATCTTTCAAACAATAAGACTCCTAATATAGATGGACTAACATATGAGTTTTATAAACTTACTGAAGAAGTAATAACACTAGTTCTTTATAGTATTTTTAATTATGTTCTTAGCTCAGAAATCATGCCAACTTGATGGTATTGTTAACCTACAAAAATGATCATAACTTTTGAACCACTAGATAGAATTTGATGAAACTACCATCATTTGAATCAGCTTACTAAGATGGTTCTAACAAGATATAGATTACCTATTTCTGATTACAGGATCACAAGATCAAATTCAATAACCAAATTAATAAGGAAGCTGCGATCTAATTAGTTAAATGATTACTGCACAAAATATTATACATATCAAACATATAACATTTATGCATTTTGAAGCATATATATTTTATATTATATTTAGTTTATATATATTATTTAGTTTATTTATTTTATTTATTTTATATATTAAACATATCTTATTTATTTTATTAATAGTAGTTGTAAAATATCTTGTACATGTAAAAGATATAGACCATTACATCTATTATATAGCCAAAAAGTATAAAAGCAGTAGATGTGGACCCCAAGTTCAATATCGAGTCTTTATACTCTTTCACTAATAAACTACTATTTTATAGTACCCAAACTAAACAGTTATTAGTATCTTCATATACTTTTAATTGTAGCCTCTTTCATTATTGCAAATTGCCTTAAATTTTCTTTGTTAAGTTTTCTAAAATAAAATGCCTTCTGACTTAGTTATAACAAGTAACAAGTAAGGTTACAAAAAGTATTTACTGTTTAAGGTTGCTCTAGTTACCTACTATCTTAAAAGAAGTAGATATAGGATAACAGTATAAAAGTTTAATTTCACTAATACCTAAAAAAGTAGAAAATTTTGAAGATGTAAATAACTAGAAACTGATATTACTAGTTAACAATGATGCCAAAATTTTTATAAAGATTTTGGCCAATTATCTCAACTTTATATGTGAAAAGATAGTACCTTACCAACAACATAAATTTATTAAAAATAGATTTATTACAATGCAGTTCTTAATATTATTACTACTCTGAGAAACTAATTAGATCCTTCTAAACAATATTGATTACTTCTTATTGATTAACAAAAAGCATTTAATTGTATTAATTATAATTTTTTAGAACTAATTTTGAAGAACATAAACTTTGATTACAAATTTATAAGCCTAGTACATAATCTTTTCTCTAATCAAAAGGCTTATATTATAAATGCTAGAGCTATCTCCAAACTACTTAGAGTAAAAAGTGATGTTAGACAAAGAGATCCTCTATTCCTACTTCTTTATATACTAGCCTTTGAGTCTTTTATAAAAAACCTAGAAAGAAAATTACAGAATATAAAGCTAGAAAATCAGTTTTTTAAAACTTCTGCTTATGCAGATGATTTGACAATAGGAATTGGGTCACCTCCAGACTGAGACAAAACTATGACATTACTAAGCCTATATAAAGCAGCATCAAATACAAAAATTAACAGAACTAAACCAAATTAGTTTCTCTTACAGCTATAGTTTGACAAATAGAACTTATTAATAAAAACCAATTTATTAAATTAGAAGAACAAGAAAATATCACCATTTTGAGCTATAATATTCTTACTAATGGTCAACTGAAGAAAGACCTCTAGGCCACTACTATTAACAAGCTAAAAAAATCTTCAGACAAGTTTTTAAACAGAAATCTCTTCTTTAAAGAAAAAATTTTAATCACAAAGTTACTTATCTTATCTAAAGTTTGGTATTTAGTATATCTGCTATCCTTAAACAGAAAGCAGATAGCAGAAATTAACAGAATTATAACTCTTTGAATTAAAGGTACATTATGTATGCTTTCTAAATATTCAATTTTTTAACAATCAACAGAGTTAGCAAGTCTTTAAGTTTTAGTTATTAAAGATATACTAGATGTTCACTTAATAATAGTCTAGATAAAACTTCTTATATCCAACATCATATGGGCAATATATGAAAGAAATAGAATACAGTTAATACTTAGTAATAGAAGAAACATCTTTCCTATTAAGGCACTAAACTCTGGCAATACAAGCACAAAAGCCTGGCCTTTAGAATGAAAACCCTATCTAAAGGCCTAAACAAGAATCAAAGGCAAGGTCCTGCACTTTCTAACTGGTCTTGAAATAGTAATGAAATTAGAATTGAAGAAATCAAAGGAAATGAACTTTCAGTCAAAAAATTTTAGAACTCTTAAAAGAATCTTCTCTTTTATTAACTATATTACAAACATCTTTACAGATGCCTTAATTCACTTGGCTCTCTTTGAAGTCTGTTTGTAACAAGAAAAAAAGTATTTTTTAGTGTCTTTTCCACAGAATGCTTCTGCTACGTTATTGATTAAGACACATTAAATCATTAGAAACAGAAAACTGTATTTGGTATTTAAATAAAGTAAAAAACTATAGAACACTTTGCTTTAGAATGCTCTTATAGTATAATAATCTGAAGCAAAGCATACAGTTTTCTTAACATTAATAATAAAATACCTATATCATTCTCACTTAAGAATATTTTTCAAGTCTCTAACAATACTTGTCCTCAGGCTTTGGCAGCTTTGACCTGATTATACATTAATGCAATCTATAAAATATGGTGTTACTACACCTTTGTAAAATAGGGAAATTCAAATACACCTCTTAACTCCCTAAACTTTCTTATTAGAAATCATATTTCAAAGAAAATATGAATTTTAAAAAACAACCCTTTTAGTACTAGATCTAAAACTTTTAAACTAATATATAAATATTTAAAAAGTAACTAAGTCATTAGTAATATCTTAATAAAAGAGTACCACTTGTGCCTCTAGTTATAATAACAACAGAAATATTCAAAAAAAAAAAATTTTGTAATCTATAGAAGCATATAAATATATATAAAGTCTTATAACTAAGTCTATATGAATAGAAGATCAATGTACAAAGAAGTTCTCAGAAAGAAGTTTTCTAATATAAAGAGTTAGTGTTTGATGTAAAAGATGCAATAAACATATCAGAAATAAAGAGAAGGCACACTAGCAGATAATACAATGAACATAAAAAAAAGCTATAGAAAAGGAATAAACTTACTAAAATTTGAACACTTCTGACATTAAAACTAGTTTAGTAAATGCAAGATATACTAAATTGGATTTAAGTAGTAATTTTGGTATCAGCTTAGTAAGCTTGCATCAAGAGTAAATTTAATAAAATATGAATACTTAGTAATATTTAATGAGATAGTACTTTGATATAAATAGTAACTAAATAGCCCTAATCTGCAATGTCATAACTATAGTAATATAAGTATTGCATATATATGCAATACATGTTAAAAATCAGAAAGTTTAAATAGGAGACTTACAGGCAGGTCTTAAATATGATATCTAGTGAGTAACCTATAGACAGAATCCTTAATTAGATAATAACTAAAGTTATATATATGATTAAATATACTTTCATTAATAGACTATTGTATATAAAAATATGTAATCATATATTACTTAATAAAAATATACAGACAAGATTGTTGCTTTAAATGAAAAAAAAATTAATAAATACTGTAAGAATGTATATAATTAAAAAAATATTCTAAATATAATTAATGTTTACAAGTAGATTAAATTATTTTAAAGTAATTAAAAAATACTAAAAATAGTAAATATAATTAAAATTATATACTAATATTTAAAAAATTATGAAAGGATTCAAAATAATTAGAAGTTAAAAATTTTTGAATACATTAAAAGTATTTAAAGAAATATAAATATATAAAAAAGTTAATAGAAAAGAAACAAATTTTTTTTAAGTAAAAGTTTTTTTAACTTTAAACTTAAATATCTCAACTATTTTATTAAATTTAATAAATTTTTTTATTTTAATTTTATATAACTTCAAAATTAAAATAAAGAAATTTTTAGCAAATTTAATTATATAGTAGTTAAGTTATTAAATTTAAAAATTAAAAAAATTTTACTAAAAATGATTTGTTTTTTTTTTATTGACTTCTTTTCATATATTTGAATATATTAGAATAAAATTTTAACAATTGTAAAAAAACAAATTAAAAATTTGATTAACTAAGAATATTAAAATTGAAGCATGTAGCAACTTGTGAAATAGATAAGTTGTCATCTTTCCAAATTGTAGGTTGTAAGTTCAAAACCTACTGATAGTGAAATTTGAATAATCTTCTATGTAATATATAGACAGTATTATGGCAATAGCATTTTATCAATTAGTTGAGATAGAATATTTGTAACTATGGTTACACCAGTATAACTAGCAGATTTGAGACATTTATGTAACCTGTTTTATGAAGGAATGCAAACCAGTACCAGATAATGCAAACCTAAAATAAATCCTCAGGCTATGTAAATTTGTAAAACTAAGAAGCCAGAGCTCACTTGAAAATTCTAAGCAAAGAAGTAATACAGATCTTTGATAGTACTACTGTAAAGGCTAGACTTAGAAAATAGATATCAATATAAAGGAATAAGGTGGACAAAAACCTCAGGTCAGAAGTATTACCAACTAGGCTGCCAAATTTTATATTAGAAAAAAAGAATATTAAGCTGGTTTCAATATATTAAGAACAGATTATAGTTCTTCTAAGCTATCTGGATTGAGAATCTAAAGTCAAATCAGAGATATACTAAAAGTACTTGGGATATGCTGTGAAGTCAGTGCTAGGCTCTGTAAGAGTAGCTCTTGTTAGTGTTTTAAAAATGAGTAGATAGTTAACAACAAGAAGCTCTCTGTGCCTTACTAACAAATGACATACTCTGAAATATATAACAGTCTAAGAACTAGTACAAAAAGAGTAGATACTATACTGCTTAGATGGTATACTGATTAGATATATACAGGAGGTTAGTTGGAGTTATATCATAACAGAGTAGATAATCAGAGAGTTTAAATGGATAATTTTCTAGTAGGTTATAGGTATGGCTAGTATAGAACCTTAGAATGAACTACTTAAATAAGCAACTAAAAGTTGCATGTGTAACTAGTTGTACTTTCATCTTTGTAAAAATAGTTGTAATAACTAACCTAATAAAAGTTAATAAAGTATTGACACAAAGTATAGTCTTTAACAAAAAAAAAATATTAAAATTGCATCAAAATAATTAAAGTATATAAATAAAAATAAATAAAAGTTAAATTTTGATTATATTAAAAATGTTTAAAGTAATGCAAATATATTCAAATATATTAGAATACTTTTAAAAATTATTAATATATATACATTAAAATTATGATTAATTAAGAATATTAAAATTGCTTTAAAATGATTAAAGTGTGTAAAATATAAATAGATAATAAATTTTTTTGCAATTCTTTATTATCTTCTTAAAATATTTCTATATTTTTAAATTTTAATCTTTATAAAAAAATTTTAAATATTTATTGTTTTTTAAAATATATTACAAATTTTTACAATATTTCACATATTGTTTTACATTAAATAACTATTTTTTTCTATATCTTATAGTTTTATTATTTTTTTTATTTTTTTTTTTACTTTTCATATTTCTTTTCATAATATTTTTTAATTTCTTATTTTTCATATTTTTAATACTTTTTAAAACTTTCTAAACTTTTTTAAAATATTTTATATATAATAAAAATGTCTAAAATTACTAAAAAACAATTAAAAATCAAAACAAGTTTTTGCAAAATTGATTGCTGATTTAATATTATAAACTATTGAAGTAAGAAAAGAAGTTATATTTGATAAAAGTAAAGTTTTAATATTAGTTTAAAGTGAAGTCAAAATTGTAAAACTATAGAAGCAGCTAGTTTTGCAAGAAGATCTTCTAAAAGTGTTAAAGAATTTTATATTTTTTTAAAGATATTTAAAATACTGTGAAAATATTTAGAATTATTTATTTAATTTTTTAATAATTTTATTTTAATTTTTTTAATATAATTTAGAAAATCTTTTTACAAAAGTAATAGAAAAATTAACAAAGTTATTTAAAAAAGTTGATTATATAGAAAGACATTTAACTGAGTTAAATAATAAAATTTCTGAGTCATATAATTTATCAACAGAAAATAATTTTATAAAGTATTAATATAATTTTTATATTATAAATAAATATTTGCAATATCATTAAATTAATTATAATATATTTTAACTTAAATTATTAGATATTAGTCAAGACTATTGCAAAAAAAGTAATAGAATATTTAACCTATTTTTCTAAAAATAATTTAAGAAAGATAACTATTTTTTAAATATCTGAAAATTATTTAGAATATTATAGGTTTATGTTAGAAAAAGCTTAAAAACTTATTATAATAAAAATATTATAGAGTCAATAAATATTTTTTATAATATTTAATATTATTTAAAAGAATATAAAAATATTTGAAATTTAGAAATATATATTAAAAATATTTAAAATTATTTAGAAATTATTAAATAGTAAAAATAATTTTATTTTGATATAATAAATTTAGCTTTTGAAACAGTACAAATTAGTGCAAAATGGTCTAACAATTTATATAAAGGATTTAATATTTATGGTATATGGTAAAAGCCAGTTAAATTTAATAAATATTAATGCATCTTCTCAAGATGTTGCAAGATAGAAAGCTTCTATAAAAACCAGACAATGTTATAAGAAGCTTTTTGATAAAATTAATATACTTGATTATAATTTTAAAACATATATACAAAAAATCTTATTTAAGATTTGGTCATCAAACTCACCAACTAATAATAAAATAGTATACACTATAAGTATATGCCAAATTATATTAGGTTCTTATTATAAAAAATTAATAATATTTGAAGAAATTGTTAAAAATTAGCTTAAGAAAAATCTAATAAGTAATTTTATAAAATTTTAAAATACTTTAAAAATTTTAAAAAGTTGCAGAATTGTTTACAAAATTTTAAAAATACTTAATATATATTAAATTAATTTAATAATTTATAATAATTTAAATAATTTATATTAAATAAATAAAAATAAAATAAATAAATGATTAGAAAATAGTCTAGATTTTGCATTACCTGCTGATGAAGAGTTAACTTTAAGTAAAGAAAAAGTAAAAGTGGTTAGTAAAGTAAGTATTAATTATTTTATTTTATTTTTAGAATAATTTGTATTAATTTAATTATATTTAGCAGGTAAAAAAAGAATGTAAACAGCTTTGCAAACTTCTAAAAGTATAAATATAATATTAATAACTTATATAATTATTTTAAGTTTTATTATTATAAAAAATTTATTATTAATTTATTATTTAAATTTTTAAAAGAGTTAGATATTTTTAATCTTCTTCAAAAATCCAAATAGAATTTGCAACTCCAATTGGGCCACAAACTAGAACTGAGCCTCAAACTAAAACTGAGTCTCAAATTAGAACTGACCCTTAAGCTAGAACTAAGCCTTAGACTAAAACTTTGTTTTAGTTGAAAGCTAAGCTTCAGACTAGAGACTTATTAAAATTACAAGAAATTAAAAATCTACAAGAAAAATTTTTAAAAAATCAAATTTTTATATTTTTTTAGTTTTAAGAGCAATCTTGTCTATGTGTCTTTTTATTATTAATAACATAAGATTACATATTATATACAAATTATATTAATAAAAGTACAACTAGTCATATATATAACTTTAGTTATGATCTAATTAAGAGTTCCACCTATAGGTAACTTACTAGATGTTATATCTAAAACCTGCCTGTAAGTTTCTTATTTTAAACTTTCTAATTTTTAATACTTACTGCATATATATGCAATGTATATTACTATTATTATAACAGAACAGGTTAGAGCTATTTAATTACTATTTATATCTAAATACTATTTTATTAAATGTGACTAAGTATTTATAGTCCTTCAAATTTACTTTTAATGCAAACTTACTAAGTATAATATCAAAACTATTTTTTAGATTTTATCTATGTTTAGTATATTCTGTATTTACTAAACTAGTTTAGTGCTAAAGATATTTGAGTTTTAGTAAGTTTAATCCTTTTTTATAGTTTTTTTTTTGTTTATCATATTACCTATTAGTGTGTCTTCTCTATATTTCTGGTATGTTTATTGCTTTTCTCATATTAAGTATTATTTCTTTATATTAGAAAACTTTTTTTTTTTTGCTTTTACTAAGGCCATTAGTTATTAGTAGCTATTGCTTTTATTGTGAATTCAATTATAATTATATAACTTGTACAAGGTTACTTCTATACTATACTAGCAGATAGTATACAAGCTTTTATATATCTATTTAAGTGTTGTCTAACCTAACTCTAACTTCTTTGTTTGTACTAGATTTAGAAAATAAATACTGATATAGAAGGCATCAGGCAGTCCTTTTAAACTATCTGAATTGGAAGTCTAAGGTCTAAAGCAAGGTATAGCTAAGTATTAGAAATATGCTATGAAGTTGGTACTAAGTTCTGAGTAAACTTTACAAGAGAAAGCTCTGTTAGCAAAGATTAAATATAGGTAGTTAGTTAGCAAAAAGGATCTTTAAAGTTCTACAATCAGGTAACATACTCTGAAATGTGTAATAGCTTGACAAATAATACTATTGAAAATTCATGCTACCTCTCTATTCAGATTTTTCTAAGTAGACTTCAGCTTCTCAGTTCTATAAATTTATATAGCCACAAGAACTTATCTTGTATTTGCACTGCCCAATGCTAGTTTGCATTTCTCTGTATAACTTTAACATTGTGCAGATGCCTCATAACCTGCCAGTCATGCTAATATAACTATAGTTACAGATATCTTATCTCAACTAATCAACAGAATGCTATCACTATAATACCATCTATATATTACATAAAAAATTATCTAAATTTTTTGCTGTCAGTAGGTTTTGAACTTACTACTTACTACTTGAAAATTGACAATTTATCTATTTTACTAAGTCATCATACTCCTTATCAGAAATCTTTATTTTAAAAACTTTCTTATATACTAATCTTCTATTTACATAAACTTAAGCTATAGAGCTTCATATACAATCATATACTTCTGTATATTACAGAGTTTTTGCCTTAAGCTAGAATTGAACCATTAACCTTGTTTGTAAAAGAAGGAGCATCTAGACTACTAGGTTACAAAACTCTATCCTTATTAAATTTTTATATTTTATATTTTTTTATTTTTTATTTGATAGATTTTATTTTTTTATATTATATTTTATATTTTTTTATTATATTTTTATATCTTTATTTTTTATATTTTAATAAATATAATTAGTTTTACTTACAATTATAACTTTAAATTTTTATAATTAAATATAATAAAAATAACTAAATATATTTAAATAATTTTGAATTATTTAACTATTTTTTAAATATTTTTGAAATATTTCAAATTAATTTGATTTATTTTAAATTATTTTAAAATATTTTAAAATATTTTAAAGAGTTTTTAAGTATTTTAAATTATTTTTTTTTTTTAGTATTAAAGTGATCTTTTTAGTCTTTTAACTTTTATTAATAACTTTTTTAATAATGTAATTCAATAAACTACTAAAGAGAGTGCACAATTAGCTACATATATAGCTTTTTTATATTACCTATTTAAGAAATCCATGCAAAGGTTCTTTACTAATTATCATATCTAACACTCCTGCTTGGATGTTCTACTTTAAGCCTTTTGAATCTGCAATTTGTATTAACATCACTAAGTTATATTTAGATGCTCAGATTATTATCTTAACCTTAGAACTATTTTATCTTTGAGGTAAATCTTCTAGAGTCTTTTGTATACATTTTTACAACTGATCTAATATTACTATAACAAAACCAACACTTGCAGTTAGAGTTATATTATTTAACTGCTATGTCTTTGTAGAGTTTATACAGATCTTAGCATCTTTTTCATAGTATAACCCCAGTACTTTAGTATATCTCTACCTTTTTATCTATCTTTTTTACTAGACTTTTAATCTAAATAGCCTATGTAGAACTAGTTTATTAGTATATTAGATCAGTTTAATATTTTTTTTTAATTCATTCTGATGGCCTAATTCATAGTATCTCCAAGACTTCTAATCTAAAGGTTCTTGCCTATTTGGGTATTATTACTAGGTATTATGATCTTAGTATCTGTTTTTTAAACTAGTCTTTACAGTAAAGCCATAAAAGAGTTGGTATCTTTCTACTTGGGTTTTCTTAAATGGACTTTTTGTTATCTAATTTTAATGAATTTATATAGCTATAAGAACTTATATAGTGTTTGCATATCTGATTGTTAGCTTGTATTCCATTGTGTAATTATACAAATGGCTTATAACTTGCCAATCATATTAGTATAACTGCCATTACAGATATTTTAACTTAATCATTAGTAATAGTTGCTATAATACAAATATTATATAAGTGATTATCTAAATTTTTATTATCAATAAGATTTGAATACCCAATTTACTACTTAAAGAGTTAACAACTTGACCACTTCACTAGGTCACTACATCCCTTTATTTTAAATTATTTTAAATTTATTTAAAGTATATTTATTTAATATTTTTATATTATTAATTATTATTAATTTATTTCTAATAGTTTTGCTATATTTTAAATACTTTTAATTTTTTAATTTTTGCTTTATTTTTTGAATATTTTTAAATATTTTTAATAATTTTACAATTTATAAAATTTTATTTTTATAATTATTTACTTTATTGTTATATAAACTATTTATAATATATTTTTAAATAAAATTTTTTTATTTTTTTATTTTTTTTTAAACTTAAGCAGTTATATTAGTACTTTATTAAGACTTTTGAAATTACTTTTGCAATTACATAAATTTATCTAACAACTAAGTTTAGCATCACCTAGCCATCTACAGAATACCTAAGTGCAACTTGCTGCACTACTTCAAACAGAAGTAGGCTACCTGTCTAACTACTTAAAGTCTGTAGTAAAAAGGTCTTCTCTCTTTTATAACAAGCCTCAATATTGTTTTTCTAGTTTCTTCATTAATTCTATTCTTTTTCTCTTTTGTTTGTTTCTTTTCTTCTTCAGTCTTTTGTTGAATTGCCTTTTCTTTCTTTTTTGAATTCTTCTTCTTTACTTCTTTTTTCTTCATTTTGGTTATTATATCTTCTTTTTTCTTCTACTTATTGACTTTTTTGTACTATATCTTTAAAACTTGTTTATAAAATATGTTTTATGCTATCTTTGCTACTGTCTCTATAAACTGCTGTTTTGCCTTTGTATTTAAAAGCTATATTAGTCTGTCTTGTGTCTTTTTCAAAATTAAGCCTTTGATTAAAGCTTCTCTTATTTCTATTTCTTCTGCTTCTTCTTTTCTGAAAAGTGCTATATATAGTATATATAGTGGGATGCAGGTTTTTTCTTCTTATTTCAACCCTTTTCAGGCTGTTGTGATAGTCACTTTTTGGATTCATTTTCAGAGATTCTGTTGTCTTTTGCATGATGCTAGATATAACTGTATTTCTTTAACTTTATCTTGACATATTTGGCATTCCATTGTTGTGTTTATGTCTGATCTTCTTCTATTAAGTTCTTTTAAGGTTAAAAGTTTATTTATCATACACTTTATAAATGCACATCTTCTTGTACTACTTCTTCTTGTTATGCAATGTACTCCTTTAGTCATTTTTGGTCTTTTCTAAAATTGTGTTCAGTCATGAATCATAATTTCTGTTTTTGGTTCTAACTTTTTGATTGCATTTGTTTCTTTCTATTCTGTTTCTAATCTTGCATTTGTTACCAATTTGCATAACAATTTTGCTGATATATTAGTTTATCTGTTTTTTCACTCTAGGCAGTATTTTATCTCTTTACAACTGACTTTTTCTATTTCTATTACTTTCCCACTTATTGTTCTCTTTTTTGCAAGGCTATCAGCTTTGTCATTCTATTTGTTCTTGCTATAACTTTTAACTTTTACTAACTTTATTATATTTTCTTTGTGTTGATAAGTCTATAATTTTCATTATCTATATCATATTTTTCTTAAGGATTTTTATTTTATCTATTTGCTCTAAACTTTTACTAATATTTCTTATTACAGCATTACTGTCTATATATATTTTTACTTGTCTTTCTCTCAGTATTGTTAAGATTGCTACCCATATTGCTACTAATTCTGCTATTGTTGACATTATTTATCCTTCTAGTCTTAATAATGTTTCTTCTTCTGGCCACTCTTGCATTTTATTTGTTTGGATCTATTTTATACTCATGTTTCTGCCTTGTAATTCTTTTTTGATCTTTATATTTGCAGTACCATCTGTATATATAATATATTTGTTTTTACTTCTTAATAAGTTTTTTCTTAGTATTTTTAGAATTTTTTGGTTAACATTCTTATTTAGTTTCTGTTGCTTGATTATCTCTATTTCTAACTCTTCTATTATTATTAGTCCTTCAAGTTTTTGCTCACTATTTTTTAGCTTTTCTATTTCTACTTTTCCTATTAACTAATCCATCATTATCTTGATCTTGTTATCCTTCTTTTCTATTGATATGTTAGAAATTACTCTAATATTGTTATTTATTCTTATTCATTGCTAGCAGCTGCCTTCTTTCTATTCCTTTTTTTTCATGTATTTGTTATATTTGCTAATTTCTGTTGCTATCTTACTCTTTTTATCTTGCATTTGCCAATGTTTTGTAGGACCTTTTTCTTTTTCTTCTTTATTATCTTTTTTAACTATCTATTATCTTATATACTGTATATTATCTACTCTTTTTTCTTTTTATTTTTTGACATAGCCTTCCATTCTGTTTTAATTGCTTGAGTATTATGTCTGTTTGTCTTAAAGTGTTTTTAAATTTTTCTATTTGTTGGCCCTTCAAGCACTTTGAACTTTATTTCTTTAAACTATTCTGCTTTTTTGCCTTTACTTGAACATCTACAAAAGTTTTTAAATTGTTGCCACATAATTAGCTTCTTGCCTTTTGTGTTAAGCAATTGGTTTAGGTAGATTAAATATGCTTTACTTATCTCTATTTTACTTCTTTTTCACAAACATGTTTCTAACAGTTCTCATATTTTGGTACCATATTCAAATATTTTCTATAAGTTATTTTTAGTTCTTATGTTTATTTCTAGCTCTTTTGCTTTTATTACTATTAGATATGCTAAGTTGTTTTTCCAACACACTTTGTTAGCTTATATTTTTTCTAACTTTCAAATATCCTTTATCAAACCTACTCTTTAACAACCTTGTGTTATTCTTAGCTTCATTAGCTGGCCTAGGCTATTTTGTCTATTTAATCTTAACAGTAGGCTGCTTACTTGCTTTATTACTAGCTTTTGTTGTAATGTTCTACACATACTAAGATCTTTATATCCTATTATGTAATTTTTTAATGTTCTTTGCAAATTGCTTTTTTGCTTTGCTAGACATATTATTGGTTGATGTATTTCATGTATTTCCTTTTCTAAGATTTTAGTTAACTGAAGCACATAGCTTAGTTTTAGAATTATTACTATTTTGTTTATATAAATAATCTGACTTGTTGTCATCTTTTTGTATTTGAGGTCTTTTATTATCTAACTAACTATCCCTTTTACTTTTCTTTTAACTAATACTTCTCACATTCTGTTGTTCAAACATATTCCTAGTAACTGCATAATTTTGTTTTTTAGTTCTTCTTTTATACTGCTTTTGCCAAAAACTACTTCTCTTTCTTCTCTTCTAACCTTCATGTTTATTACTAGCAGCTTTGATTTTGACTTATTAATCTCTATATCATTCATCTTAAAAAACTCCTTAGCTATTTTTAAGATCTTTAATAGCTGGCTTTTGCTGTTTGCAATTCATGTTGTATCATCTGTGTATGCAATTGCTGCTTAGCAAAATCCTGTAACATTATTGTTTTGCATTCCTTCTTTGATTTGTTGTTCAATTGTATATTCTAAACTTTCATCTTCTTGTACTTTTTTTAACAATGGATTATAAAAGAGGCACCATATTAATGGCAATATTACTTTTTTTAATTTATTTCATCTTCTGCTGTTACTTCTTTTGTTAAACTATATGCTATAATTATTCTTAGTTGTCTTTTGTAAAAAAGATTTAAGATGTATTTTATTATTCTTCTAAGAATTTTGACTCTTTGCAATGCTATTTTAAGACTTTTAAGTGGAACTGAGTCAAATGCCTTCTTTATATCTTGTAGGAGTATCTATACTTCTTTGTTTTTTTCTTTTGTCTCTTCTATTATTATATTAAAGATATGCACTAGCTGCTCTGTTGAATTTTTTGGTAGATTTGCATAGTTTGGTTTCTTGAGCACATCTCTTTTTATAAACACCTTGGCAAACCTTTTTGTTATTACCTTTGTTATTATTTTTCTAAATGTTTTGATCAAAGCTATTAAGTAAATATTGTTTAAGCTATATTCCTACTCTATGTCTTTCAGTATTGAATAAACTTATGCAATTTTTTACTTGGTTGGTATTTTTTCTATCTTTAAATAAAGATTAGCAAAGGTTCTAAAGACTTCTTGTGTTTTCTTTCTTGTTTGTTTGATTAGTATGTAGCTTATACCAAATATGTCTGAAGCTATTATTATTTTAAGTTCTCTCAATACTTCTTCTTATTCTTTTTCTTTAATGCTTTTTTCTAATTCTGTATACCATTTCTCTTTAATGCATTTTTGTAGCTTATAAACTTCTTTTTAGTTTCTGATATTTCTTCTAGTTTTGTGTCTCTTATTCTGAATTGTTTCTTGTAATGTTCTGCTACACCAATCTTAACTAATTTTGGTTTTACTGCTAAGTTCATCAGTTTTTCTTCTTGTTCAATAAATCTGTTAAATGTTATCTTTTGGTAAGATTTGTTTAACAGATTGGCTATTATTTTCTCTTAATCTATTTTAATTATTTCACATCTTTTGTCTATGTTTTTTTCTATTTGTCTTCTTTGATCTTGTTTCTATTCTTTTTTTTTTCCTCTTGTAACAGTTTTTGCCAATTTTTCATGTCTTCTATCTAGGCACTTGACCATTGCTTGTGTAATTTTGGCAGCTTTGTATCTTCTTTTTTTCTTATTATTCATAGTTTTTTATTTATTTTAATTCTTTTTTTTTTTGTTACTTTCTAACCTTTTCTCATTTTTGCATATTTAATCAATCTTTGCAGCTTTACAATGTTCTTTTCTTAGTATCATTTCTTTTGATTATTTCTTCTATTTGTCAGTATATTGTATATCTTTTTCTTAGGTAGATGCTTACTTGCTGCTGTGATGATTGCTTCTTCTAATACATTCCATATGCTGTTTATATTATTTATTTTTTTTTTTTGGATATTCTTTAGCACCTCTTTGACTTTTAATTGTTTCTGCAGCTCTTGTGTATACTTTTTTTAGTTCTTTTCTTTTGCTTGGTCATATAGATATATTGTTTTTAATTGTCTTTTCTTTTTGATTTCAGCTTTGCCATTTTTTGTGTCATGTGTTTAATCTATATTTCTGTTTTTATTATTTTATGATCACTTTCAGTAATTCTTTTTGCATTTTTAATTTCTGACTTCTGTAGACCTGAGGCCAGTTCTTCTGATATCTATATATAGTCAATTCTTGTTACTACTTCTCTATTTAATCATGTGAATTCTTGACTTGTTGAATGCATATCTTTGTAACTATTACTAAAGTTCTGGTTTTTTCATCCAATCAAAGATCAGCAATCTTTTGAAATTTGCTGCTTGTGGATGTTGTCTGTCTAATACATTATTCACTATGTAGTTGAAATTACCCAAAATAACTATTTGTGTTTGTCTTTTCTTTTTGGTAACTATTTCTACTATTTTTTGTTGAATGCTTTTTCCTATTGCCTTGTTACTTGGCAGTATATAAACTTCTAAAACTACTACCTCTAATTGCTTGAAATATAGTATAAGCTCTATCATATATTCATTTATCTTTATGATTATACTCATATATTTCTTTTATTGTTTATTAATCATAATGCCTATATCTAATCTCTTCTTTTTGTCTTTTGCTGCACTTGACCAAAATACTATATATTTTTTATTTATTATCTGCATTAAGAATTTTTCTTCTCTTTTTGTAAGATTTGTTTCTGTAATATCTAGTATTATGATTTCTTCTTCTTCTGCCTAGCCCAGCAGACTATTAAGTTTCCATTCTTTAGTTTTGAGTCCATTAATATTGTAACATGATATTTTAATTTTCTTTCTTTTTTCTTTTCATCTTTTTTTTAATTGTTCTTGTACCATCTTTATTGTTTCTTTTTTTTCTATTTTTTTCTTCTTTCAGATAAGAATGTGTTTTTTCTTTTTTGTTTTTGAAGATTTTTCTTTAATCTTGTAAGAACTCTCCTATCTTCTTATCTATATTTATAAGTTTAACTAAGGTGTCTTTAGGAGTGTTTAGCTATGCCTTCTTTTGTTAGGTCATCTATTTTCTCTAGTTTTTCTAGTCTTTCTAAGATTCAGTTTAGCATATCTTCTATATGTGTATTCTTTTTTTGCTATTGCATCTTATCTTTATTTTTTCTTTTCTCTAGACTTTCTTCTTTCTCATTATCTATACTTTTATATCTCTTTTAGTTTTTAATATTATGCTTTAGACTGTTACTTCCTTCTTTTATTATTTAAGCTTTTGATTTTAGGTCTTTCCAATCATCCTTTCTGCTTATATATATTTTGTTTTATTGGTTTCTTTTTCTATTTTTATTTTCTTCTGCATTAGAGATTTGACTTAATCTATCTTAGCTTCTGTCTCTTTCATCTTTAAGACTTTCTCTTCTTTTTGGCTTTTTTTCTCTTTTATTAACCCAGTATACTCAAAAATTGTACATAATTAGTTTTGATTGAACTGCCTTCATGTTTTCTTTTATTGTGAATATAATCAATGCTGTTCTCTTTTGGTTTCTATTTCAGTTCAGTGAAATGTATACTAACTTTGCTTCTTTACTTTTCAAGCATCATAATAATAAGACTTCTAATGCATTTTCAGGTAGTTATATTAGTTTTCTGTATATTTTCTTTATTCTTCTCTTGCTTTATGATCTTCTCTTCCTCTTGTTACTCTTATTAACTTATTATTATCTGCTGGCAATGATCATAGAATATCCTCTTCTTCAATACTTGTATTTGGATTATTGCTAAAGCCTTGTACTTAAACTTTTTAATGCATATTATCTGCACATCTTTGATTTTTTTGCAAATATACTCTATTTTTCTTTTGTTTATATTAGCTAGTAAGTCCTATATTGTTAGGTAAATTATGTTGCTGATGAATCTTTTCTCTTTCTTATATTTATTATTGTTTGGTTCTTCTTTGTTATTATCTTCTTTGACCTTCTCTTTTTTAAAACTTGGTATATGTTTTTCTTTATTTCATTGTTCTTTCCTGTAGTCTTTTAGTTTTCCTTTTTTTTATTAATTTTTTTCTTTATCTTCTGATATCATCTTGTACTAATCATTTTCTTTTCTACTAATTCTTTGTATAGCTTTATCTTTACTATATTACAGTCAAAGACTATTTCTATCCAAAGATTTTCTTTTTTAAATACTTCATTAATGTCTTTCATATGTGTATTATTCTTTAAAGATCATCTAATAAATTTTATATGCTCTTCTTTTGTTTTTCCAAGAACATCATATGCTAGTATATTGGCAATTAAGCTATTGCTTTGATTACAATTTCTTCTGCTTGGCACTTATATACTTTGTTCTAATGCTATTTCTACAATGTTGATTTTTTTTTCTGTTTCTTGTTTTCTTTTTTTTTGTCTTTTTCTTTCTTCTTCTAGTGTGTTTTGTCTTAATTGCTTGCTATTCATTTTTATATCTTCTTGTTTAATCATTCTTTCTTGTTCTTTAACTTTTTGTTTTTAGATAGAAGATTTCAATAGGACTTTGTTATTTACTTCTGTACTTACCTCTGTCCATTTTTCTTTTTATGCTATATTAGTTTCCTCTTGTTGTTTTTTTATATTTTCAAGTTTTTTCTCTGCAATTTTCTTTTTTTCTTGTTTCTGTTCAATGCTTTTTCTTTGATTTATTTCTTCTATTTCTTGTTGTTCTTTGTTGTAATTGTGTTGTGTTTGTTTCTTTTCTGTAACTTAACTTTTTATAGTCATGTCTAGCTTCTTTTCAGGTTGTTCTTCTTTAGTCTTTTTCAGTATTTCTGTTGTTAATTATAAAAAAGCTACTTTATATGCGTCTTGCTTTGTTAACATTGCTACAATTTTGTCTTCTTTATCTGGTACTGCATATGTTTTGCCTGCTTCATTAAAAAAGACATTGTTATATACACTATTCATTACTTAGTATACTTTTCTTATAAAAATACTTTGCAGGCATTCTTTATATTTTTATAACATGCTTTTGTTCATTTTGTGGTTTATCTTTTTTAGAATGTTCTGTCATGTGTTCTTGTTATATTCTGTTTATCTGTTATTCTATAGATATTTTGTTTATACTATTTGTTATACTATTCTGTATATGTCTGTTTTACTAATCTGTTACATGTTGCTTGTATAATATAAACAAATCAATATACAGAATCAATAGCAATCCTTACAATTTCTGTTTGCTTGCTAAATTTTTCTAAAGGATCTTGAATTTTTCTCTATAGTTGCTTTGCTTGTGCCTATAATACTTCCTATTACTAAATCTGTTTAGTGCTCTTTTTATTATTATCTCTTTTCTTTAGTATTGTTTATAACCTTTTTTATTACTTGTTATACAAAAAATTTATTTTCTTTTTTATCAGTTTTGTGTCTAAGTGATCATTAGAAAGAGTTGTTTTTTTTTTTAATAATAATTTGGCTATTTAAATAAAAATTTTCTATATTTCAAAATCTTTTTTAAACTTAATTAATTTTATATATTAATCTTAATATTAAAAATTCAATATAAAAAACATATAAAAATTTTAAAAAATTTTAAAAATATAATAAAAACATATAAAATTTTATAAATTTTTTAAAAATATAAATATATAAATATTATCAAAAAATATATTTATTTACTAAATAATTATTAGGTTTATCAAAGCAAAGAATTTTATAAACTTGACTTTAATTGCTTTAATATTAATTATATTGAATAATTTAGTTAATTAAAGTTTAAAACATCTATAATAATATAAATTTTTTTTAGATTTAAAATTATATTATTAAATTAGTATAAGATTTAATGTCTTTATATTAGATTTAATTTTTATTAATAAATATTTCTAAAATTAAATATTAAAAATTTAAGTTAATTTTTTAAAAATTTAAAAATTTAAAATATATTAAAAAATACCTGTTCATAACAAATTCTTTGATCTGATAAATATTTAAATAGTTCTTTGAAATTTATAACAACTGTTACATTACTATACCAAGCTTTTTTATAAAAATTATTTGTTACTTGAATTATAGATTTATTTTTCAAAATTGCTGATCTATATATTTTAATAATATAATAATCTAAACTTATTAAATCTATTGTATTAAAATATATATTTAAATATTTTAATAAATTATTAAGTTCAAAATATATTTTAGAATTTGGATTATAATTTTTTAATTGTTTGTTAATAAATTTTTAAACATTATTTAAACTAAATATTCAAATTAAATTTGTAAATTTATAAGGACTTATAGTTTAATATTTTTTTAATTTGCTTGATAATATTTTAGTTGCAATATCCTGGCTTTAAACTTATTTAATTTATAATTGTATAGTTAATTTTTATAAAAATACTATAATATTATAAAAATTAAATAATTTCTACTATTTGTATTATTTGAACTTTTATATTCTGATTATTTGTTAAATAATATAATGTTTTAACAAAATTTTTATAAAAACTTTTATAGATTTTATTTAAAGAACTATATAATTTAATTCAATCAATAGTATGATATATCTATGAATTAATTTTTGATACTTGAATTCTGAGTAGTTTTAAAAAATTGTTGGATTCAATCTATTATTAAAATTTAAATAGAATAAAATTATATTTTTATAAGTATTTTAAATATATTTGAAATATTGTAAAATATTGTAAATCAATACAAAAAATTGCAAATAATTTTAAAATAATTAGATAAATTTTAAAATTATATAAAAATTTTTTAAATGATTAATAAATATAAAATATATCTATAAAAACAAATATGCAAACTTTGCAAATATTTAAATTATTTTGAAAACATTCAAAATTTTGCAAATTCATAAAATAATAAAAAATATTAAAAAAATTTTTTTTATTTTATACTATTTAAATAATTATATTAAAATTTTTTAAATTATTATTATCAAATTTTTTATTTTAACTTATAATATATATATTGTTTTAGTCTTTATAAATTTTTAATAATTTTTTATTTAACATTTTATTATTAATTAGATTATCTAAAAAAATATCATAACTTTTATAAAACTACAATATTCATTAGCTGTAAATCTAGCAATTAATTAAATTTTATGTTTAAATATTTTAAGTTCCAAATATTTGCTAATTTTTTATTTATTTTATTTATTATTAAAGTTCTATATAAATTTTTTAAAGATTGTAAGTAAATGTAATTTGATAATTAAATAATTTTAAATCAAAATAATGCATTTTATCAATTATTGTAGCTTCATAAACATTAATATTACTAAAATTAACAAATATATTAGATTATTTATTAGTATTTAATAATATTACTAATTTCAATATATTTAAAATAATTTAAAATATTGTAAAATATTTTAAAATGATTTGTAAATTTTTAAAATTTTTGTAAATATTTAAAATAATTTAAAATTATTTAAATTTATTTGTATATATTTATAATATATTATAATTTTGTATTTTTAAAATACTTTTCAATATTTCAAATTATGTTAAAATATCTTAATATAATATTAAACTTATTTAAATTTTTAAAAAATATTTTGTACTAATTTAATGCAAACTGTATTTTCTTTATTTATATTATAATAATTTAGCATATTTTTATAATTTTTAAGTTTTAAATTATGTTTAGTAAGTTTTAAGTTAGCTAAATTTTTTCTATTAATTAAACAAAAATAACAAAAATAGTTAGAGCTTGTTAATTTGTATATTAAACAAAATGTTGCAACTTCTGGTCAATTTGCAATAATTGTTGAAAATTTTGAAAAGATTCATATATATTTGTTAATTAACAAATTAATTTCAAATTTTGAAAAAAAACTCTTTCTGCCAATTACTAAAACACAAACTTACAAAAAAGAAAATCAAATTTTATACAAAAACCAATTTCAAAACAACAGTTAGAGACTTAAATCAAAAGAAAGAGTACCTAAAACAGATCTATCAGATACAACAACAAGAAAAATAAAAAGATATAGCAAGTAGAAAGAAGACAATCTTAATAAAATAAAAACTAAAAAGAAAATTTTAAGAAAAAAGCATTGAACTGTAATTACAGATTATTTTGAACTATATGAGTATGTGAAAAAATAAATAAATAAGCATAAACAAAAATAAACAGAATAGACATATAAGTATTACAAAGTACATATTTAAAAATATCTAAAATAGTTATACAAACACAGCCAAATGTTGATATAAATAAAACCAGAAGAGTCTATAATACTAAAGTTAGTAAGTGAAAGGACAGAGACAGTACTAAAACATATAGATAATAAAGAGTTAAAGCAAGAACTAGCAAATAAAGACAACTACTTTAATGTAAAAGATATAGTTGCAGCAGCATTATAGAAAACAGACTTAATAGAGATAATAATGCTAAGAAAAATATATGAAGCAATAATTAAAATAGATATAAAAAACCCAACTAGTATAGAAAAATAAGCAAAAGAAATAATTTGTATAAGCCAACATCTAATAGTAGTAAAAAGCATAAACAGTAAGAAAAATTAAATAATACTAAAAGAAGAATTAATTATACTAAAAATGTATATAGAGAAGATAAGACAAAGAACAAAAACAGTAGATATAGTAATAAAGAAAAAAGAACTTTGACAAAATACAAGTAAAAAAGAAAAAAAATAACAAAAATAAAGAAAGAATAAAAAGATACAAAAGACACAAGTGTAACAATGAAAACAACAATAGACAAGTATATAAAAAAAGAAATTAAAGCATTAAAAACAAATGTAATACAGCAAAATTGTCAAGACATAATAGTAGCAATTAGAAATCAGAAAAAAGAAGAAGAAAGAAGAAAGAAATAAAACTATAAAATAGAAAAAAGCAGCTTTATAAAGGCACTATTAGAACAAAGTATATAGTCACTTGTGAACAGAGATTGCAACAAAAAATACTAACATATAATATGCCAAACAGCTCAAAAGAAGAAAGAACAAAGTTTGTAGAAAGACTACTAATAACTAACAAATATGCAATAGAAGTCAAAGTAATGTTTAAGAAGAGTAATGCTTGGATTGTAGTCACTTTTGACTGTAAACACAGTAGAGATGAAGCAATTAACAAGATTTAAAGGAAATACAATAACTGGTTTAAAATAATTCCTGATACAAAAGAACATAAAAATGAAAGTAAAAATAAAAAAAAAAGATAACAAAAGAGAAAGTAATAAGAGAAAAGAAAGATGCAAAAGAAAAAAAATAAATAAAAAACAAAATAAAAAGTTAAAAAGAAGAAAGTACAGACACAGAAACAAGAAAAACTTAATAATAATTATGATATAGAACTTACTAAAAAAAATTTCAAAGCAAGAGGTCAAGTACCTAGTGAGGAAAGTAGAAAATATATCTTTATGAAAAATAAGAAGAAGTGCATATAGAATAAAAGCAATAATAAAGTTAAAGAAGAGACTGAACAAATATTTCTATAGGTAATTGTATTGAGAAATAGAAAACTAGCAAGAATAACAATAGATAAAAAAAAAAGGAAAGAAAAAAAGAAAGAAATTAGTTTATAGCAAGACTAAACAAAATGCCAAAAGGAATATCTAAACTAATTCTTTTAAAAAAACTCAAGGTTAGGAAGGCAATAACAGTATATATACTACTAAATAGATAAGGAAGGCCAAGAGATTATGCAGTGGTATTATTTAAAAGCCTAACAGACATAAATATGGCTACTAAGAGAAAAGTTTGATATAATGAAACTCTAATGTTCTAGAAATACAAAACTCAAAAAGATGATAAAAGAATACAAGAAGGCAGCAGCAAAGAGTAAAAGACACAAAAGAAAGAAAAAGTGATACAAGAAAATACAAGCTTAAAAGAAAAACAGAAGAATGCAAAAGATCCAATAAATAGATACAAAAAAAAAACAGAGTTAAAAGAAAACAGAAGTGATTAGAGAAATAAAAACTACAAAAACAAAGTATAAGATAAAAAAAATATAGTAGCCAAAGACTAAAGTTAAGAAAAGACAAAGAAGGAAAAGATAGTTTAAAGGGAATACAAAAAAGCACTTCACATATTGAAGATATATTAGGTCTAATACTAGAAAGACTAGAAAGACTAGAGAAGGACAAAAAGAAGAATAGAACAAACCAAGCCAACTACTTTTAAAAGTGTTATAGTTAAATCAGTAAATATAGACAAAAAGATTGAAGAGTATTTGCAAAATAAAAAAAAGCTTTTTAAAGAAAGAAAAAAACTAAAAACTCCTTGTTAAAAAAAAAACATATACAGTAGAGAGAAAAAAAGAGCTAAAAATATAAAAATAAAACAGAAATCACTAAAAGAAAAATAAAAAAAATATATAAAAAAATAAAGCTGGCATGTTATAATGTTAATGAACTCAAAACCAAAAGTTAAAAATTAGAAAATCTGCTTAGCTGGGCAAAAGAAAAGGAAATTGCAATAATAGAAATTATAGAGACAAACCTTATGAAAGAGAAAAGAAGTTCTTAACATATACAACAAGCAAAAAATATATAGACTTTTAGACAAGTGTAGCTAAAGATAAGAGGAAAGGTTCAGGTATTGGAATTATAATTGATGAATAATAGAAAAGCACATAGATGCAGTTAAAAAAATAAGCAAATATATAATAAAGATTATACTATACTTCAAACAATTGAAGTTAGTCATGATTATAATATATATACCATTAAATAATAAGATAGTAGGGAGAAACATTCAACAAAAAATCATAGAAAAACAATCTTAAAGAGAAAAAACAAATACAAATTATTATAATAGGTGATTTTAATTATACTGTAAACAATATTTTAGATACAAACAACAAATTACAAAAGGCTATCAGTTTTCAATTGGATAAAGAAACAAGACTTTAGAGATATATATAAAGACATAAATCCAACAGGTCAACAATACATATAGTCAAATAGAAAAGCAATAACAAAAATTAACTATATATAGATATTAAATAGGTTAGTTTCAGGTCTACAAAAAACAGAAATCGAAAAAGTAAAAAAGATTACTAAGAGTAATTACAAGATAGTAATAGCAGAAATATGGATTAAGTATATAATAACAGCAAAAAGCAAGGCAAAGATTAAAAAAAAAAGGCAGTCTAAAATAGTATACCTATATGATCAAGCAAAATTAGAAAATTGAAAAAATTATATACAAGAATTACAAAATTAGCTAGAAATAAAGAAGGTTCTAAAAGACATTTGCAAGAAAGAACAAAACAAGAAGAGAAAAGTAGAGAAGATAAACAATATATAGGATATAATAGAAGAAGCCATTATTATAGCAGCAAGTAAACATATATCCAAGAAAAAATATATAACATAGTAATAAACAGAAAAAAAAGTCAAAGAGAATAGCAACAAAAAGAAAGCATTATTAAGTTATAGAAAGTAATCAAACATGCAAAAACTAAAAGAACACAAACAGTAACAGAAAAGGAAAGAAGTAAAGTGAATGAACAATTAAAGATACTAGATAAGAAAATCAGCACAAAACTACAAAAACTGCAAAAACAATGGTCAAGTGCATGAATAGAAGATATGAAGAGTTGGAAAAAGCTATTATTAGAAAGAAAAAAGAAAGACTAGAAGTGAATACAAAGAAAACAGATAGAAAAAAATATAAATAAAAGGTGTGAAATAATTAAAACAGATCAGAAAAAGATGATAGCAAGTTTGTTAAATAGATCCTATAAAAAAATATTATTTGACAGATTATCAAACAAACAGAAAAAGAAATGAATCTGCTAACAAGCTCAGAAGATGTTAGAATAGAAGTAGCAGAACACTACAAAAAACAATTTAGAAAAAGAAATACAAGATTAGAAGAAATATCAAAAAAGTAGAAGAAAATATATAAACTATGAAACAACATTAAAAAAGAATAGTACACAAAAGTTGGAAAAGAAATTAAAGAAAAAGAATAAGAAGAAATATTAAGAGAACTAAAAACAAAAACAGTTCTAGGCATATTAGATATAAGTTACATCCTGATAAAGCGAGCAAAGAAAAAAAAACAAAAAGTATTTAAAGACTTTGTAGGCTTATGTCTAAAAGTAGAATAAATACTAACTAAATAAAAAATAGTATAAGTTTATTCAATATCTAAAGATGTTAAATAAAAATATAATTTAAACAATATTTGACTAATAACACTAATAGAAACATTTAGAAAAGTTGTAAGAGTAGTGTCATTTATTAGGTGATTTTTTAGGAAAGGGTAAAAAAAATTAAAATTTAATATAAAGAACCTGATCAGGTATATATTAAAAAAAAGAGAGAATATCTCTCTGATAAAAAAAATTAGGTGATAAATAATATGACTCTAACAAAGATAGTAACAAAAAGGCTTGCCAAAATGTTTATAAAAAAAGAAATACTTAAAGAACCAAATTATGCAGGCCTTCCAGGCAACTTAACAGAACAATTAGTACATATTCTTAATACAATAATGAAAGAAGCAAAAGAGAAAAGTAAAAAAGTATAAATACTTCTGTAAGACATAAAAAAAACATTTGACTTAGTTTTACTTGAGAGTCTGAAACTAGTACTGCAAAGAGTTAAAGTGTCTAAAAGAACAATAAAATACATCTTGAACCTATTTTATAAAAGACAACTAAAAATTATTACAGCTTATAGTCTAACAAAAGAATAACAATAGGATATGATATAGATCAAGAAGAAATAATATTTCTATTAATATAGCAACTCTTCTATAATCTACTATTAGAGAGAATACAAGAAGAACAAAATTTAAAATATATAGTAAAACAGCAAATCAAAGAAAACATGCAATGCAGCAATATTACAAAGTACCATCAAGCAGCCATTGCATATACAGATAACACAACATGAATTGCAAATAATAAAAAACAGCTAATAGAGATATTAAAAATAGCAAAAGAATTTTTTAAAATGAACAATATAGAGATAAATAGATCCAAATCAAAGCTGTTAATAATGAATATGAAAGTAAAAAAAGAAGAAAAAGAAGTAACTTTGGAAAAAGTATGATAACAGAAGAAGCAAAGAACAAGATAGTTCACTTACTAGAAATATAGCTAAATAACAGAATGAGTGAAGTGCTAGTAAAAAAAAAAGCTAAAGAAATAATTAGCCAAACAATAAGAGATCTTAGATACAAAAAAATAACAATAAGTCAGATTGCATATATAAACAATATAG
>CAJVQA010000639.1:0-31685 GCA_910591915.1 Cetraspora pellucida
ATAGTACTTGTGTTTTACCAAGGGACTTCGCTTACAAGGGTTCGAATCTTTTTCAGCTCTTTTCAGTTACAACCAAGAATGCAATGAATAGCCTCCCTAGCTAACCTAAAGTAGAGTTTTGTTATATTTAATATAATAACTATATAGTTTTCGTAGGTCAGTCTTTTTGAAAAAGTTGGTGTGAGGGATCGTCGGAAAGAGTTGTGTTGCCTATTTTTAAATACTGTTGTTCATTATACACTTGTTTGCTGTTATTCTTCTTATACTAAGTTTTCTTAAGATATAATAAACTTCTCTTGTTCTGCTTATTTCTTTTCAAAAATTTGACTAATTATATAATATATTTTCTGTTTCTGGTTCTAATATTCTGATTGGATTTGTTTCTCTTTAACTGGTTTTAATTCTATTATTTATTATTATCTTATAGAAAAGTCTTGTTAATATATTAATCTTCTTATTTTTCTATTCTAAATAATACTCAATCTTATCATATTTAATCTTTTCTATATATATTATATCTTTATATTTTATTTTTTTTTTGTAAAAGAGTTTGTTCTATTATTCTACTTGTCTTTACTATGATTTTTAACTTTGATTTTTTCTATTTTAATATTTTTGTTCTTGATAAGACCTGCAATATTCATTATTTATATTATATATTTTTTTTAAAAATTTTCTTGTTTTCTATATTTTGAGTTGCTTTGTTAATATTTCTTAATACTGCAATATTGTCTGTATATACTTTTATGTTTTTTCTTTTTAGTACTATAAGAATTGTTACTATATCACTGCTAATTCTGTTATTATTGCTAATAGTCATTCTTTAAGTCTTAATACAGTTTTTTTCTTTAGCCAGTCTTTTTCATCTTCTATTTGTACTTAGCTAATACTTATTTTTTCTATACATTTTTTTCTTTTTTCTTATACAATATACTATCTGTGTAGAAAATGTATTTTTCTTTGTTTTTCTTTTTATTTCTTACTAAAAACTCTATTAAGTGATCTGTAATTACATTATTTAATCTTTATTTTTTAATTAATTCTATCTTTAATATTTTTGTTTGCTTCAGTCTTATCAATTTTCTTTTTTTTTTATTTTACTAGTATTCTATTTTTAGTATCTGTTTTAATTTATATTAATCTTATTATTGTTTTTTCTACTAGTAACTCTAGCATTACTTTTATACTATAGCCTTATTTTATTTATCTTTTATATTTGTTTCTTGTTTGTTCTAATTTAACTTTATGATCTTTGCACTTGCTTATTTTTGTAAATATTTTTCCTTCTTCTTTATATATTAGTCAATATTCAACTAACTTTTTTTTTTTCTTAATTATCTTACTAAATTGTTAATTCTGTTTTGGTTTATATATGATCTATTCTTTTTTTTTTTAAGTCTTCAGATATTTTTGTTTACTTAATTTTTAATGCCTATGTGTTATAACTAATTGTTTTGTAATGTTTATGTATTCTTTTATTTTTTTGTATTACTAGCATTTCTTTTTTTATATTACTAACCCACTTGACTTTTTTCTTTTATATGATGGCTCTTAAAAACTTTTGAGTTGTTTTTATATAATCAGGCTATCATCTTTTATATCTATAAGCTGATTCATATATAATAACTATTGTATAGCTACTTATTATTCATATCTCTGTTCTTATTATATCTCTTATTTTTTTGCCAAAACTATATACTTTTCACAATTATTTTTCTGTTTTGATACCTATATCTGTTTTTTTTGCTTTAATTATTATTTAGTAAACTAAATTATTTTTTTAATATTTTTTTTTAGTCTTTTTTTATAGTTCTATATATTTTCTGTTATGTTTGTCTTTTGGCATTTTTGAGCTATTTTAAGTCTTATTAAATTATCCAAACTATCTTGTTTTTTTTTTTTTAACAGTTAAACTAGTCTTTTTAGAACTAGAGCTTTTTTATTCAGTATAGTAAAACATGATGGCTTATAGTCTAATTACCTCAAAGGAGTTATCTTATATTAAAAAGTAAATCTAGCTACATGTACACTTTTGGTGTCTAATTTAAGTAGTCTGCCTATATATAGGTTCAACACTAGCTGCTATATCTGCAACTCAACTGTGGGTGTTGGCTATTTAAATTCTCTATACTGCAATTCTTACTGTATTACTAGAACATCTTTATTACATGATATCAGTCAAGAAGTTCTAAATGTATACCTATACTTTTAAAACTCTATACCTTATTTTATGCAATGTTTTCTCAAAATATTATTACTAAAACCTTCTGTATTTCAATTTACAGTTAAATCTAGTTTACAATTCTTGCAAAGTTCATACAATCTCAGTATTCTTTTTTTACAACCTTACTGATATCTCATATATTCTTGCAAGTTCTTCTATACTACCAATCCAGTTAGTTCTGTATGATATGACTTCATGCCTATATAGGTCACCTGCCTTAGGTTTTCTTCTTCAGATCAAGATCTTTACAGATAGTATCATCAAAATTTGTACTACCTTCTTGCTCAGAATTTTCAAGCAGGCTTCTAATCTAAATATATACTTTTCAGATTTATTTGTATAACATTGCATACTTCCAAAGTTAGTCTTGGTATAACTAGGATTACAAAATCTACAAACTTCAGATTACAAATAAGTTTGCCAGAATAGAACCATTTTTTCAAAATTCTGCTGCTAATAGGATTTGAATATTGGACTTACTGCTTGGAGAATGACAACCTAACTACTACACTAGAATCGCTATTCTTAACTATCTTGTTTGTTAAGTCTTAAAAAGAGATTACTTAATTGTTTTGTTATTATTTCTTAACTTAGTGATTTGTAATTCTCTAAGTCTTTATGCTTAATTGCATAATTATTCAATGTTTTTATTATATTGCATTTATGTTTAGTCAAACATATTAACAGTTAGTAAATTTTGTTAATTATCTTTTTTAATATTTTTATTAGTTGCAAAAACTATCCTAGCTTAGAAATTATTACTATATTATTTATATATACAACTTGGCTCATTGTTATCTTTTTGTATCTTAGGTCTTTAACTATTTAATAAATTATTTATTTTGCTTTCTTATAGACTAGTGTTTTTCTTATTCTGCTATTTAGTCTGATCTTACAATTTTGTTTTTTGGTTCTTCTATTATTTTATTTTGGCCAAAGTTAATTTTTTTTTTTTTTCTTTAATCTTTGTGTTTATTATTATAAGCTTTAATTTAAATATATTTATTTCAATACTATTTATTTTAAAAAACTCTTCTACAGTTTTAAGGATTCTTAACAATTGTTTTTTGCTACTTGTGATTCATGTTGTATTGTTTGCATATACTATTCTTACTTGTCTATGTTTTGTAATATTATTATTATATACTTTTTTTGTTATCTTCTGCTCTACTACATAGTCTAATGTTTTATCTTCTTGAATTTTCTTCAATAGTAAATTATAGAATAGATATTACATCAAAGTTAAAATTATCTTCTTTTGATCTATTTCATCTTTAGCTATTATTTCTTTTATTAAACTATAAGCTGTAATAACTTTAAGTTGCTATTTTCTAAAAAGATTAATTATATATTCTCTTGTTCTATATAGCATTTTAACTTTTTTAAAAACCTATTTTAAACTTTTTAATAGAACTGAGTCAAATAACTTTTTTATATTTTGTAAAAGTATTTACACTTCTTTGTTCTTTTTTTGTATTTTCTTTATTATTATATTTAGTATATATATTAGTTGCTCTGTTAAGTTTTTTTATAAGCCTATATAGTTCAGCTTTTAAGTATTTTTTTTTTGTAAACACCTTGACCAGTCTTTTTGTTACTATTTTTGTAACAACTTTTCTGAAAATCTTAATTAATGCTATTAGACTAATGCTATTTAAACTGTATCTCTAGTTTTTATCTTGTAAAATTAAGTATACTTGTATTATTTTTTATTTTTTTGCTATTATTTTTTTTCTCAGAACCAGATTTGCAAAAACTTAAAATATTTCTTGCAACTTCTTTTTTGCATATTTTATTAGTATATAGCTTATATCTGATATTTTTGAAGCTGTGTTAGCTTTGAGTTTTCTTAGTATATCTTTCTATTTTTTTTTTTTATCTTCTCTTCTAAGTTTTTGTATCAAGTTTTACTAATTCACTTTTTGGCTTATATATTTTTTTTTATTCTTTTAATATTTTTTTAAGCTTGGTCTTTCTTTTTCTGAATTGGTTTTTAAAGTATTTTGCAAAACTACTTAGAACTGCATCTGGCTTTGCTATTAAGTTAACTTTTTCTTTGTTTTGTGTTATAAATCTTTTGAAAATTATTTTCTTGTAACGTCTGTTTAGTAGACTAACAATCATTTGTTTTTGATTATTTTGTATTTTTTGTTTATATTTTCTCTGAACTTACTTTTATTCTTTTTTTCTAATTTTTTTAATTATTTTTTGCCAACTTTTTATATTATCTATTTAGGCTTCTGATCACTGCTTATACAACTTTGGTAATATATATATATATATATTTTTAACTTAAGTAGTCATGCTAGTACTTTATTAGAATTCTTGAAACTATACAAATTACAGAGAATTTTTCTAATAACTAAGTCCAGTATTATCTGGCTACCTTATTAGTTTCTAAGTATAATCTGTCACACTATTCCAAACAGAAGTAAACTGCCTGTTTGACTGCCATCCTACAATAGAATACTGCCAATTTGATGACATCTTGTAGAGAAGCAAAAAAAACAAAAAAGATTTTATATGTAAATAAAACAGAAGTATAGAAGTAAATGATAAAAGATACAAAACAAGAAATAAAAAAGTAGAAGAAGATAAACAAGAAAAAAGAAAAGTATGAAACTTGCAATTTACAAAAAATCAGATGATCATAATTTTAAGCCTGTGTCAGGCATAAAACTTGCAATTTACAGATATCAGACAATTACAATTATGAGCCTGTGTTAGGCTTGTAAAAATTATAAACTATACTAAATAGAAATTACTCTACTATCTTTCTATTTACTTAGATTATTTAAACAAAAAACCAAAAAAGAGAAAAAAATTTCAACTTTATCATAAAGAGTCAGTATAGAATACTAGTTAGTCTGGATGCAGTGTTTGACAGATTTCTAGCAGCTTGAGACATGTGTATAGTTATGTTTGTATTATTGTATTATTTCTGATCTATATCATCAACAATCTTGTTTAAAAAATAAACACTGCTAACTGTTTTGGTGATTTTATGTATTGATCTTTAGAAGAAAGTAAACTGAATCATTCACTTTTATAAAATTTTTCTCAAAAAAAAGTGAAGTGCTAGATAAACCAACTTTTAGCTTTTGTAAGTTCTAAATCCTTATAGATGTTTCTTGTAGGTTTTACAGTTGTATAGAACTAATATATCCAACTTTGTTGTTTATTTAATGAGAAATTTTAACTTTTCTGACTACTTTTTCTATAGTTTCAAAGTATTCTTTAAACTATTACTACAAGGCTGTGACTCTTTTTCAACTCTATTTTAATGTCCAACAATGCATGTATAGTACTTCAAAAAGGTTTTTATAAAGTTTAATATATTAACTATATCATTTTTCTGTAGTTCAGCTTTTTGAAAAGTTTGGTTCAAGTGATCATCAAAAAGAGTTATTGCAACTTTGGTAATATTGTTTCTATATCTTTTCCTATAACTTTTAATTAGTTGTTTATTTTAATTCTTTTTTTTCTTTCTACTTGGTTTTTTTTCTTTTTTTGCACTCTTAATTATTTATTGTAGCTCAATTAAATTCTTATACTATTATAACTTTTTTTGATTTTGTTTTCTGTTTCTTTTTGTGTTGAATATCTTTTTTTTTTAAGATTTGCTTGTTTGCTACTTTAGTTATAATTGCTTCTATTTTATTCCATATATGATTCATTATATTTATATTATATTTTATATCTATTTCCTTATCTTTTAATTATTTTATTTCTTTTTTCTGGTTTTGCAGTTCTCTTACATATTCTTTTCAATCTTCTTGCTTTGCTTCTTCATAAAAATATATTGTTTTTGTTTGGTTTTTACATTTAATTTCTGCACTACTTTGATTTGTAATTGCATATTCTACTTATATCTCTGCTATTATTATTTTGTAATCATTATCTGTTAACCTTTTTGCTTCTTTTATATTGGTTTTCTGAAAATCTGCTATAAGTATTTCTAATAATCAGATATAGTTAATTTTTGTTGCTGTTTCATGATTTGATCATGTAACTGCTTTTTCTGTTAAGTATAAATTTCTGTATAAATCTGTAAAGTCTTGTCTTTTAAGCTAGTTAAATATTAGTAATCTTTTATAATTTATTGTTTATAGATGTTATCTATTTAGAACATGGTCTACTATATAATTAAAATCTTCTAAATAATTACTTCTGTATGTCTTTTTTTGCTTGCTACCACTTCTACAATTTTTTACTAAATTTTTTTACTAATTAGCTTGTTATTTAGTAAAATGTATATCTCTATTACTACTAATTTCAATTGTCTAAAGTATAGTTATACTTCTATTATATATTTACTAACTTTTTTAATTATATTTTTTTTATTTTTCATTTATTAGTATACCTATTTTTGATTCTTTTTTCTTGTTTAATACTACACTAGTCTAGTACTCTTTGTATTATATATTTTATTATACAACAAGAAATTTTTTTCTTTTTTTACAATGTTTGTTTTTGTTATTCTTAAGATTGTTATTTCTTTTTTTTTGCCTAGCTAAGCAAACTTTCTAATTTCTATTCTTTAGTTTTTAGTTTATTAATATTGTGATATGCTATTTGTATTTTATTTTTTTTATTTTTTCTATTTTTTTATCAATCGATTCTGTCTTGTGTTTGTAACTACTGCTTTTTTTTTCTTTTTTGTTATTTTTAACTTTCAAGCTATAAAATACTTTTCTACTTCTTCCTTTAAAGGTTTTTCTTATTTTGCAAAAAATCTTTAATCTTTCTATTTATATCTATTAATTCAACTAAAACACCCTTAAAGGTAATTTGCAAAGTCTTTTTTTGTATCCAACTGCACTTTTTTTAGTCTGTCTAATCTGTTCAAAATTTAGTTTAGAATGTCTTCTATGTGTATAGCTTTTAGTTGAAATTTTATTTTCAATTTTAACTTCTTTTTCTTTTAGTTTTCTTTTTTTTCCTGTATTGGTGTTTTTGTCTTCTAACTACTCTTCTATATTCTGACTAATATGTTCTATTTCTATATTTTTTTTATTTGAAATTTCTTGTTTTGTATTTCTAATTTTTAATAATTTTTATCTTTTTATTTCTATCTTAGATCTTTCTTGTTTTCTATCTCATGACTCTTTTTTTTTTTTTTCTTAAGCTTTTTTTTTCTAGATTTTTTCTAGTAGATTTGATAATTGTTATATCAAATTGGCAATGTCTAGATTTTCTTTGCTGTCTAGACACTTGCAAAAGTAATTATTACAAATTTTTTTGATTAATATTTCTGTTGCTTAGGATATATACTCTTTTTACTTCTCTGCTTTTAAAGCATTGTAACAGAAGCATTTCTAAGACTTCTTTTAGAATATCTAGTAATTTGGTTGTATACTACCTTTGTTCATCTCTTTAGCAATAGTTCTCAGTATTTTTTATTAAATATGCTAGTTTGTTATTGCCAAGTAGTAGTATTCACAATATGTTTTCTTCTTTGTTTAGACTTACTTCTATTACTGCTAATGCCTTGTATAATAATCTTTTAACTCATATTATATTTGTGTTTTTAAAGTTTTTGCACATGTACTTAATTTCTTTTTTATTGTTATTTGATAGCAGATCTCATATTGTTAAACATCTTTGTTTATTCTGTTTGATTTTTTTTTAATTTGTTTTGAGCTTTTTTTTAGCCAATTTTTCTTTATAAGAGCTTCTTTTTTACTTTCTATTTTCTGTTAGTATTTTTCTTTTTTTCTTCTATTTAGTTTTTTTTTATATTCTTTTTTATTTATCTTTCTATTTTCTGTTTCATTTGGTATCATTTTAACCCATTTTTCATACTTTTAGTTTAAATAGTTTTTTGCTTCTTTTTTTTTTTTATAGTTAAATTATATCTCTATTTAATTGTTGCCTTTTGTAAATACTTTTTTTATACTTACAACATATTTGTTTATATTTAGTATCTATTTAATCATGCTAATTTTTTCTTTTTTTGTTTTATCAGAAACATTGTATGACAGAATCCTTGTACTAGTTGGTGTTTTATTTTTACATAATTTAATTTCTAATATTCACATATTTTGCTCTAATGATATATCTAATATTTCTTTTTAAAAATATATTTCTTCTTCAGTTTTGTGTTTTTTTTCTTTTTTTTTTCTAATATTGAATTTTGTCTTGATACTTTTTTATTTATTTCTACTTTTTCTATCTTTTGCATTTGTGTTATTTTTTTTAAACCTTTTTTTATTATTAGATTTTTTGCCTAAATTTTAAAACTATTATTTGTATCTAACTTCTTTTCTTTTAGTCTAAATTGCTTATTTTTTTTGTTTACTTCACTTGTTGTTTGTTTTTTAATTTCTAATAAAGCAATTTTTTTCTTTTTAAAACTTATTTTTTTGTGCTTTTTATATTTTTAATTTCTAGTAGGTTTTTACTTATTTGGTTAAACTCTTTTGTTTACTTTTTTACATTACTTAAATTATTCATATCAATTTTGATTATTGTTTTATATATTTTTCTTAACATTATTGCTTTCATCAAATCAGTTTTCATAGTACTGCTGCTACAATATCTCTAATATTATAAAGGTTATCTCTGTTTGCTAACTCTAGTTCTAGCTTTCTGCTGTTTATTTGTTTTAATTATACACTTGCTCTCAGTTCTATAGATTTATATAGCTACAAGAACTTATTTTGGATTTGCATTATCCAGTATCAGTTTGTATTCTTTTGTATAACCAAGATTACATAAATGCTCTATAACTTGCCAGTCATGCTAATGCAACCATAGTTACAGATATCTTATTTCAACTAATTAACAGAATGCTATTGCTATTATACTATCTATATATTATATAGACGATTATTCAAATTTCTATTATTGATAAGTTTTGAATTCACAACCTATTACTTGAAGGATTGATAACTTATTTACTTTACTAAGTTATTACACTCTCTTTTTTTTTAAAATTGTAAACTTTATTCTTATACTCTGAAAAAAAAATATTGTTTTAAAATTGGTTTTGTTATATATTATTTATTACTACAAAGTCTTTTTATAATATTGAAATAGTTTTTATTATTTTTATTATTAATATTCTTATTATTAAATACATAAATTATTATATAAATATTATGTTTATAATTTTAGCATATAATAAAATTTTTTTTTTTTATAATGCCAAATTATAATTTAATATTATTTAGTTTTTTGTATTACTATTATATATAGTTATATTATTATCATAATCCAAAATAGGATTATCAATAATTTATTAAAGATCAATTGCATAATTAAATAGTAGTATATATTAATTAATAGATATAGTATATATATAGCATAATTAGTAAATATAGAATATGTAGTATAATTAGTAGATATAGTGTATATAGCATAATTTGTTTATATAGTGTATTTAGTGCATATAATGTAAATAGTGTAATTAGTTTATATAATATATTTAGTACATATAGTGTAAATAGTATAATTAGTGTATATAGTATATTTAGTACATATAGCATAGATAGTATATTAGAAAAAGTATATAAGTAATGTGCTTAAACAATAATACAGATGGAAGGAATATACAGAACAGAGAATATACAAGACGTAAATAAAGAATACTCATCAGATACACTTACCAAATTTAGTGCCTCTTTTAAATGTTGTGATGTTCTATATTACATGAACTAACTACTGGTTACTCTATAAATAGGAAATTCTAGAATAGTTCTGTCTTATATCATTACATTACATTTGTGCTACTAGATTACTAATTACTCTAAACATCCAATATAATATTATATCTATATTTTTTTATATATTCTATTTTTGTAGCCTTTATTATATATTACAATTATTGTTACTAAACTATTAGAAAGGCTATAAATCATTTTGTTATACCTCTAATTTTCTCTTATTTTTCTTACTTAGCAGCCCTTCTGTCTACTACTTGCAATAACTTATTTTTCTCTTAAATTAATTAACTCTAGCAGTTTTTTGCTCTTCTTGTTACCAGTTTGGTGTATACAGTCTAATTTACTTTCTAGTATTCTAAAAACATGATTAAATTTATTAAGATCTGGATTATCAATCTGCAGTTTATCATATACCTTTTTTAGATATACTTTTATAGTTAGTTTAGTCTGCAGCTTAATTGCATATGCTTTTTGCAAGCTTTTCTGTAAGTGTACTGCTAACTATATACTGATGTACTACTAGCTTGGTGTTGCAAAAAAACCTGAAACCTTAACTTATTATGTACAAATATAGTGCTCATCATCTAAATTGTGATGTACAACTGCTTTGAGAAATACTTTTCTAGTATTCTTAGGAATACCTGTCTAAGATATTTTAATTTTAGTTATACTAATCCTTTGTTACTGATCTTTTTTACATGCATTGCATTGCTCACTACTCCAGTTTGGTTACATGATATTATCTTTTTAATTAAGTACTCTATAAGTTAAATACAGAAATGTTGATACTGTTCTGTTTTTTAAGAGCATACATGCACAATATTATTATTAGTTAAACCTTCTATAATACTGCTATTATATATAATGTCTTCACTCTGCAAAGTCAGTCTCTTTCTAAAAATTTTTAATTTGTTTTTATACTTTATCTTGAAACTTTTTACAAAGCTCTGTATTTAATTTAGCTTCTTATAGATAATAGAGTTAAAATTTTAAGATTTTGCTTCCAGTTCAACTTGAACTATTAACCTTGTCTGTAAAGGATTAGCAGCTTTACTATTAAGTTATAGGGTCCAATCTTTTATAAAAAAAATTAATATATATTTTTTATTATAAATTTATATAATTGTTTTATACAACTATTTTATTTTTATAATAAAAATTTATATTATATGAATAAAATATATATTTAGCTAAATAAAAATAGTAATCCTAGTATAATAGTTAAATTGTTATTTTCTAAATAGCAGATCTAAAGTTCAAATCTTATCTATAATAAAATTTAAAAATTAATTTGTGTTACAAAAAACTGTTTTCTGTCAATTAGTTGGATTTAGATATCTGTAATCTTGAGTAAAACCAATTGGATTCTACTTATTATTAGAAGCTTGAGGTATTTATACAAAGTATAATATTACATATATATAGAGAAATATTAATAACTAATGTTGTATAAGACTTTAGTACAAACTTATGATAAGACTACTGAATACAGAAGACCAAGAAACTAAAAAGACAGAATTTTTACTTGGAAATTTCTAAGAAAAAAAATTGTACAAATCTTTAATGATGCTGTTGAACTAATAAAAGCCTAAAAAATCCTAATAAAAATAGGCAAATTGCAACTGAATAATAAGATGTATAGAGAAGCATATAACCAACCAGGCTATTAGAACTGCTAAAAAAAAAAATACCAAAAGGTATACTGTACTGGACTATCTGAATTAAAAATTCAGGAAATCTGTCAAATTCTAAGTTGAATAATAGAAGAATAAAGAAAAAAAGTTAGAAAAATAGATAGTAAGGTTTGAGTAAACTTTACAAAAATAGAAATAATATAATATAGTAATTAAACAAATAATTCCTATAACTACAAGTATTAGGTAACTATAGCATATTGCATAAAACTAAGTTAGTATATGTAGAACATAAATGCTTTAGTATGTCTTTTGTTAAGAATAAAGTAGTCTTAAGATATTGATAAATTTCAAAAACTTAAATAGATATAGCCTTAAAATGTTCTTATAATACAAGATGAATTGCATATACAGAGGATTTAAATAGACAAGCCTCTAGCTGGCTTGCAGATATAGCATCTAGTATAAAACTTATATAGCAATATATAAATAGACTACTTAAATTAAGCATCAAAATTGCATATGTGATTAGTTGTAACCTCTTATATAAGAAAGCTTTTAGTAGTACTCATGTTTTATAACTTAAATAAAACAGTTATAATTCAAAAATAAGAAACTTTAATATAAAAAATATAAATATATATATTATTATATCTTTATAATAGAAATTTATAACAGTCAAAAGTCAAACTCTTTTCACTGATCCTATTTCACAAATTTAGTCAAAACACAAAATCATAAATAACTCAACAAACAGTATAAAAAACATATGAAAAAGCATTAAGAAAAAAGAAGAAAACAAGCAAAATACATAAATAGAACACAAAGTTGCAGTAAAAGAAGAAAACCAGAAAACACAGCAGCATTTTCTGTTGAAAAATAAAGGAAATTTGGAAAAATTAAAATTTTTTGAGGAACTACAGCTGATCTGAAAAAGAACAAACAACAATACATGACCAATCATCTGAGCAAACAAGTAAACAAATACAATATATACAAATTTGGAAATAAACAACATATATAACAAAATAAACAAAGAAACAGATAATAAAACTAGATATGCAAAGTAGGCTAGAACAAGATCTGAGGCATATAGAAAGTACAAAAATACAGAGTTTACTCAAATATGTTAGCAATTACAGAGCAAAAGTAATAAGATATACAAATAGCAAAAAAATTATTAAAGTTTTAAATACAACAATAACAGCAAATTCAGATAATATAGAATTAATAACAAAAAGCTTAGTAGTAAAGATGTAAACAGAATTACAATATATAATCTGCTTTTATATAGTTAAATAATAACAGCACTTAGAAAAGCGAATAGTATAAAATTACAAAACAAAAATATAGAAAAATGTGCTAGAAAAATCAGAAACATAAACCTAAATCCAAAATCAGTAGAATTTTTTTTAAATATGAATTCAGAAGAAAACATTAAAGAAAAAAACAAGATGCAAGGAATAGAAATCATAACAAGTAATAAGGATGTTAAAACAGAAAGCAGTAAAAGAAGAAGATAACATCTGAAAAAAGAGGAAGAAAAAGAATGAAAAAAAACAGAAAAGAAGAAAGAAAAAACTATTGATGAAAAAGAAAAACAAGAGATAAAAAAGTCACAAACTAAGAAGTTAAAGGAACAACTACAACATAAAGAAGAAATAAAAATCTTGTTAGAACATAGTGTATAGGCTTTAGCAAATAGAAAATACAGCAACAATAGCTCATATAAAGCCAAAATACTAACTAGCAATTTAAAAAGAAACACAGTTCAAGAAAGATTGCAATATATAAAGACTGTGTTAGAAGAAAACAAGCATATAAAGTCAGTCGAAAAAAAAGTAACAAGAGAAGACAAATGGATAAAATTAGACTTTACTGTAATAACAGCAGAAAAGCAGCAATAAAAGAACTTCATAAGAAAGATATAACAATAGCAGAAGCTATAAAAGAAGAAAAGACAAGAACAAAACAACATGTTAAAACAAAAGCATTATACAGAAGCCAAAAAGAAAAAGAAAACATCACAACAAAAATGCTTAATAAGAAGGGTAAAAAGAAAGTAACAGAAGAAGGAAAAACTGACAAATTTCTAACAATTTAGAACCTTTTAGCAAATATAAAAGAAAAAGAAGTCAAATTTATTTGCAGGAATATATGAAATACACAAGTGCTTAAAATCAAAAAAACAAGATTTAAAGCATTAGCAATAATATAATTTATATTTCTAAAAAAAAAAAGAGCTCTATAGGCATTACCATTTAATAATAACAATCTAGTACAAATAATATGAGAATATGAAAACTATATACAAAAAAAGAATCAAGAACAATATACTGCTAAACTAATAGGTTTAGCAAGAGGAGCCTCTAAGGTTTTGCTGCTAAAATGCTTAAGAAACAAAGGAGTAAAAGCAGTACATATTTCTCGAAATAGAAATGAAAACCCAAGAAGTACAGCAACAGTCACTTTTACAAATAACATAGATTTAAAGAAAGCTATGAGCAAACTAATAAGATACTATAACTATATATTCTATTGGAAATTAAAAGAAGAAGCAGCTGCAGAATATACAAATTCTGAAAAAAACAAACAAATACAAATATAATGTACAAAAACAAGAAGAAAAAAAGTTAGAATTTATAGAAGGCCAAGTGATAAGCAAGAGACCAAAGCAAGAAGAAAATACTGAAAAGAAAAATAAAAAAGATAACAAAGAAAATAACAAAAAGGCAGAAGAGACCTGAGAGAAAATTGAGTTTCATCAAAAGATGCTCCAAGACATATTAGAAAAGTTAGAAATGATAAGTGAAGGATAGGCTCAACCTGCCTAATGCTCTTGAAAGTAGCCACAGTTGAAAATACAAATATAAATAAGAAGATTACAGAATTTTTGCAAAACAAAAAAGAAGTATTTGAGAAGAGACAATCAAAACAACCTTCTTATTTAACAAAAATTAAAAGCAAGAAAGATAAAAAAAAAAAGATGATATAATAATGTTAAGAAATAATCAGCTTAAAGAAAAGTAGAAACAAAAAGTTAGAAAAGAACTTAAAATAGCATGTCACAATATTAATAGACTTAAAACCAAAAGATAGAAGCTAGAAAATCTGACTAAGTGAGCAGAAAAGAAAGAAATAACAATTTTAGGTATAGTGAAGATGAATATGGCAGAAAGAGAAGAAAAGTTTTTCTTATATAGTCTAAACATATAGTATAAAGAGTTTTGGACTAGTGTAGCACAAGATAAGAAAAAAGAATCAGGTGTAAAAATATTGATAGATGAAAAATAGAAAAAGCATATAGGAGCTATAACAAGAAGCAGTAAATATATAATAGAAATATAAATGTATTTTAAACAATTAAAACTAATTGTAATAGATATATATATACCACTGAATGATAAATCAATTAGCAGAAGCATATAGCAAAAAATAGTAAAAATAGTTTCAAAGAAGAAAAGGTATACACAAATAATTATACTTAAAGATTTCAACTACACAATAGACAATATATTAGATAGACAACATCCACAAACAACAAGTTACCAATATTCAACTGGCTCAAAAAACAAAATTTTGCAAATATATATAAAAGCTTTTATCTAACAAAAAAAGCATACACATAGTTAAACAAAGGCATTGCAACAAGAATAGACTATATATGGATATTAGAAGTTCTTGTGTTAGGTTTGCAAAAAGCAGAAATAGAAGAGACAGAAAAACTAACAGATAGTGATCACAAGATAATAATTACAAAAATTTGGCTAAAACATGCAGTAGAAAAAAACAGCAAGGCAGAGGTTAAACATAAAGACCAAACAAGAACAATATATTTATATAATGAAACAAAACAAAAAGATTGAGAAGATTACATAACAGAACTACAGAGGCAACTAAAATAGAAAAAAGCAATAAAACAACTGTTAGAAGATAACTTTAATACTAATTGCATAACAAATACAATAAATAATATATGAGAAGCAATAAAATATACTATACTTAAAGCAGCAAACAAACATATTCAAAAAAAAGGTTTTTAACACAAAGATAAACAGAAGGCAAAGTTAAAGAAAACAGCAGCAGCATAAGTATATTGTAGAGCTGCAATGTATAATCAAGAAGGCAAAAAGAAAGAAAAATCAAAAGGCAAAAAAAAAAGAAAGAGATGAAATAAACAAAAAACTCAAAGCAATAGAGATAAAAATAGAAGTAATGTTATTAGAATTACACAGATGGTGGTCAAAGGCCTGAATAGAAGATATTAAAGGCTGGCAAAGAATATTTAAAGAAAGAAGAAAAGAAGAATAGAAGCAGCTACAAAGAAAGCAGATTTAAGAAAATATAAACAGAAAATTTGAAATAATTAAAACAGATTAGGACAGAATAATTGAGAGTCTTCTTAACAGACTATACAAGAAAATAGTCCTTGACAGATTCATAATACAAGAAGAAGAAAAAGAAGAACTAATAAAAGAACTAAATACAATTAAAGCAGGTCTAAAAGAACACTATAAAAATCAGTTTTGGAAAAGAAAGACCAAGTTGGAAGAAATATCAGAAAAATAAAAAGAGATATATGAACCAAGAAGCTGAATTAATAACTTATGATATGATAAAGTAAAAAAGAAAATAAATAAGAAGGAATGGAATAAAACACTAAGAGAACTCAAAACAGGTACAGCTCTAGGAATATCTGATATAAGCTATGTATTAATCAAGTACACAAATGAAAAAATACAGAAAATCTTCAGAATGTTTGCAGACCTTATATTAGAAAAGAGTAAAATACCAAGCAAGTAGAAGATAGCACAAATATATCCAATTTTAAAAGACATTGAATAGGGCTATAGTCTGAATAACATAAGACTAATTGCATTAATTAAGACATTTAGAAAAGTGGTTACTAAAGTAATAATGAGAAGGTTGAGCAAAGTACTCATAGAGAGACAGATACTTAAAGGGCCAAATTATACAGACCTGCCAGGCAATTTAACAAAACAACTAATATATATTTTAAATATGATAATAGAAGAAGCTTAAGAAAAAAATAAAGAATTATAGATACTTTTGCAAGATATAAAGAAAGTGTTTGACTCAGTTCTATTAGAAATCCTAAAGTTGATAGTCAAGAGTCAAAATACTACAAAAAATAATAAAATACTTAATGAATCTTTTCTCTAAAAGACAATTAAAACTTATTACAGTATACAGCCTAACAGAAGAAATAACAGCAAAAGATAGGATAGATTAAGATGAAGTAATCACACCTCTAATATGGCATTTTTTTTATAATCCATTACTAGAAAAGATTCAAAAAGATGAAACACTCAGCTATATAGTAGAACAGAAAATAAAAGAAAGAATACATAGCAATACTATTACAAACTATAGACAAGCTGCAATAGTATATGCAGATAATACTATATAAATTACAAATAGCAAGAAGCAACTATTATAATCTTAAAAATTACAGAAGAATTCTTCAAAGCCAATAATATAGAAATAAATAAAGCCAAATTAAAACTTATAATAATGAATACTAAGCTTAAAGAAAAAGAAAAAGTGATATCTTTTGGGCAAAACAAGATAAGAGAAGAACCAAAAAACAGAATAATAAAATCACTAAGAATTTAGCTAAATAATAGAATGAAGAAGTCATTAGCTGGAAAAAAAGCAAAAGGAGTAGTTAGTTAAACAATTAAAGATCTTAGATACAAAAAAATAACAATAAGCCAAATTGCATATATAAACAATATAGTAATTATTTCAAAATTGGGATATTTGCTATAATTAACAAAAATGACAGAAAAGATGATTAACAAAATACACCAACCTTTAATATGCTTAGCAAAACACAAATACAATTTGATGCATATAGCAAATAATTGCGTAATAGAATACAAAGACCTTGGCAACTACAAGTTATTAAAACAAAAGATAACTGAAAAACAAATAAGCAGCATATTCTCTAGACTAAACAAAAAAGATGACTTAGGTGAACTAACAAGACTTAGAATAGCTCAAGGTTGCCAAATGGCAAATTTAATAAAAGATATATAGGATGCAAAAACAGGAGTAAAGAAGAAGAAATATTAAAAGAACAATCTAGCATGTTGAATAATAGCCAAAGCAAAAGATATAGGTATAGGCATTAGAGCAAAAAAAGGCTTATAAAGAGTGTATAAATACAAAAACAAAATAAGAAACATAATAGAAGCAAAAACATGAAAAGCAAATAGCATTAAAATAAATAATTAGGGATTAATATATTTGAATCAGCTGATAGATATGAAAGGCAAAAAGCTAATTACATGAAAACAACTTAAAAGTCTTCAAGAAAGGTCATATAAAGAGAAAAAGTCAAAATGGTTTAGTGAAATTGAGAAAAAGATATTAATAACACAAACAAAACAGAGAAGTACATGATCAAATATAAAGTAAACAGTTATAATATATAAGCACTAAAAATCATATAGACAAAAATGTCAGAAGACAAAAAAAGAAGAGAATAGATTATATATGGGCCAAAAAACAATCAACAACTAGACAAAGTAACTAAGAAAAAGAAGAAAGAAATTTTAATCAAGCATTGGTTAATGCATGAAGAAAAGAAAAAAACATCTACAAAAATAAGCAAGTGCAAAAACTGTAAAAACATGCAAACACAGATGATAGATAGATGTAAAAAGTGGGTCCAACTAGATCACAATATAAAAGTCATTCTAGAATTAATAATGGAAAAAAATAACAACAGAATCAATACAAAAATAGATCAACTAAAAGAAAATAGAACAATAGAGGAATAGAGAAATGAGGAAAGAGAATTAGTTAAACTTAAACAAGCAGAAGAGGTAGAGATAGAAATAATAAGAAAGCAAGAATTAGATAATATGCTCATAGAATGACTAATAGAAATTATAACAAGAAACAAAAAAAGAAACAAAGAAAGATATGTTTTTTATACAGATAAAGCATTATACAAAAAAAATAAAAGAAACAATATAGAAAGAATAGATATTAGATAAGTACAAATAGAAGAAAAAGCCAACTGATCAGAAGAAGAAGTGGTATTAGGCCTAGAAGGATGGCCATCAGTAACATTAGCAGAGCTAGTAGCAATATGAACAGCAAGTCTAATAGTATCTAAAAAGAAAAATATAGAAATTTATACAGATAGCAATGTAGCAATAAGAAATATTAGTAAAGCATTACAAAGTACAAAAGATGAAGAAATTCTGAAAAAGAAAAATGCAATATAGATATTAAATATTACTAAGCTAGTCAAAAAGAAAAATGCTAATATAGAATTAATTAAAGTTAAAAGCTACAGTGAAGACAAATGAAACAACAGAGTAGATCTGTTAGCAAAAAAAAAAAGCAAGCTGCAAAGAAGTAATTCAGATAAAAAAACTTTAGTGCAAAGAAATAGAATACTAACTAGAGTAGAGAAACAAAAGAATAGATATATCTGTGAGACTTCTTTGCAAAATAATTGCGAATGCCAGGATAGAAGCCAATTGAAGAGATACAAAGTGGATTAGAACTCTGAAACCAGAAACAGAACACACATTTTACAACTGGTCAAGTTTTTGGAAGGAGATAAATAAAATAAAAGAAGTACATTGTACCTTAAAAAAACTAAGTACAAGAAGAGCTACAGTGATCAAGTATGTAATGAATAACCTACTGATACTAGTAGAGCTAAATAAAAGATGACCAGAAGTATATATAACAACAGAATGCCAAGTCTGTCAAAGTGGTGAAGATGAAACCCAAGTATACTTAGCAAGCTGTAATGAACAAAAAAGTTTGTGAAAATGGATACAAAAAGTTTCAACAGCAACAACATAAAATGGGCTCAAAGAAGAGAAAAAAACTAGAATTTCAGTGCAAATATTATACAAAGCACTATTTGAAGAAACAGAAGCAGAAAAAGTTACAAATAGAAAGATGCTAATAAAAAGACTATAGTAGAAGACTTGATAAGCTGCTAAATAAGCAAGCAGTAAAGAAATATCTTAATATAGTAACAAGAACAGTATAGAATACCTTTTATAATCAAATATGAAGAATCTAATACAAAAAGATACAAAAATGAGAAAAAGAAGTTAATATAATAAGTAAAATGAAGAAAGGTATTCAGGTAGGAGAGAATGTAGCAAAAAGAAAAAACAAAAGTATAAAAGAAAAAGGAAAAAAAAATAAAATAAAAAATAAAAAAAAATAAAAAAACAAAACAAAGAGAAAAAGAAGCTTAGAAGACAATTAATATGCTTGTTATGAAAAGAAAAAGACCTTTTTGGTATAGCTTTAAGTAGTTAAATGAGCAGTCTATTTCTAACTAAGATAGTGCAGCAGGTTGCACTTAGGTACTGTTAGGGTAACTAAGTGATACTAGACTTAGATATTAGAAAATTCTTAGTAATTATATATGTATTTAGTTTCAAGAATCTTAATAAAGTACTAGTATAACTGCTTAAGCCAAAAAAAAAAAATAGAAATTTATAAGAATGTGATAATCTAGTAAAGTAGATAGGTTGTCAATCCTTAAGTGGCAGGTTTAAGGTTCAATTTCCACAAATAATGAATTTTGAAAATTATATCTGTGTTCTAGTAACTGTTTCTTGCCAATCAGTTGGGTTTTGGGCATCTGTAATCTTAGATATACCAAGTTGGGTCCCACCTGACATTGAAAGCTCAGAGCATCTATGTAAAGTGTAACATTACACATATATAAAGGAATGTAAAAAACCAGTATTATATAAGGCTTTGGTGCAAACCTATGATAAGACCACTAGGTGTAAAAGGCTAAGAAACCAAGAAGACAAAAACCCATTTAAAAATTCTAAGTAAAAAGGTAGCACAAACTTTTAATAATGTTATTGAACTAATGAAAGCCTATAAAACACCTTCATAGGAACTGTTAGATAAACTAGATGACAAGATGTATAGAAAAGCATATGACCAACCAGGCTGCTAGAATCACTAAAGGAAAAGAATATATAAGTATACTATATTAGGCCATCTAGATTGGAAGTCTGGGAAGTTAGTTCTGAGTTGTAACTAGTAAGAGATGATAGAGAAGAAGTTAAAAAGATGAGTATTAGAGTTTGGGTAAACTTTACAAGAGTAATAGCAGTTTAATAAGTAATTCTAACTGCAAGTATTGGTTTCAGCCATAGCATCAAACCAGATTAGTGATAAAAAAGAATATGACTTACTTTGGTAGGTTTGTCTTAAGGATAAAAATAGGCTAAAGATTATAATTTTATAGTTAAATGTGAATAGATCTAGGTCTGTAACCTGGTAAAATTAATACTAAAGTTAGATCAGAGGGTTTAAATAGAATGTCTAAGCAGAAATTTTAGATATGGCAATTGGTAAGAAACCCTCAGGTGAACTTCTTAAATAGGTAATATAGAAAAGTTACATGTGTAGCTAGTTGTACACTTGTCTAATAGTTTAATATAGATATGTCTGTATAAAACATATATCTAACATAAGTACTAATAAAAAGCTAGAACCAAAGAGGTCATCTTAATATCAAAAAAAAAAATAATAATAGAAATTTATATTATATAAATAAAATATATATATTTAGTTATTTTAATTTTATAATAGTATTTTATATTATGAATAAAAATATATATAATACTGTATTTTTAAACTAATAATTTATATTATAATTAGCAAAAATCTATTAAACTTTATTTTTAAGTTACAATTTATATTATATAATTTTTTTTTTTTAACTTAAGTAGTTATATTAGTACTTTATTAGAATTCTTAATATTATACAGATTACAAAAAATTTTTTTAATACTTAAGTTCAGCATTACTTAGCCACCTTATTGGTACTTAAGTATAACCTGTTATATTACTTCAAACAGAGATAGACTGCTTATCTAACTGTTACTTTATAATAAAATATTACTAATCTGATAACATCTTCTTATAATGAAGCAAAAAAACAAAAAAAAGATTTTATATATAAAAAAAAAAAATAGAGATATAGAGATAAATAATAAAAAATACAAAAAGAAAAAGAAAAATAAATAAAAAAAAAGAAAAATGTGAAACTTACAATTTCAAAAAATTAAATAGTTATAATTTTAAGCCTATGTTAGGCATGAAACTTGCAATTTACAGATATCAAACAATTACAATTATAAGCCTATGCCAGACTTGTAAAAATTATAAACTATACTAAATAGAAATTATTCTACTATTTTTTTATTTACTTAGATTATTTAAACAAAAAACCAAAAAGAAAAAAAAAACTTTGACTTTATCATAGAAGGTTAGCATAAAATACTGGTTATTCCAAAGGCAGTGTTTAACAGATTTTTAGCAGCTTGAGGCACATGTATAGTTGTATTTATATTGCTGTATTATTTCTAATTTATATAATCAATAATTCTATTTAAGAAGTAAATACTGCTAACTGTTTTGATGATTTTATATGTTAATCTTTAAGAGAGGTTAAACTGAATTGCCTACTTTTACAAAATTTTTCTTGAAAAAAAAATGAAAGTACTAGGTGAATCAAATTTTAGCTTTTGTGAGTTCTTAATTCTTGTGAATGTTTCTTGTAAATTTTAGAGTTATATAAAACTAATATATCTAGCTTTATTGTTTACTAATAAGAAACTTTGACTTTCACTAATTACTTCTTCTATAGTTTTAGAATGCTCTTTAAACTGTTATCACAAGACTGTAACACTTTTTCAACTCTATTTTAATGTCTAACAATGCTGTATAGTATTCTAGAAAGGTTTTCATAAAGTTTAATATATTAACTATATCATTTTTCTGTAGTTTGGCTTTTTGAAAAGTTTGGTTTGAGTAATTATTAGAAAAAGTTACATGTCTGTTTTGTATATTATATAATTAAAATTTAAGTTTACACTAATTAAAAGCATTTTTAAAAATAGAATTGTTAAACAACAATGAACTAATTTAAATTTTTTAAATTTAAAATAAAAAGTCTTTTTTGTTTTGCATTCTAAATTCTTTATAATTTATTTATTTACAAACTTTTACACATTTAAAATTGTTTTTTAAGTCTATTTTTTTATAAAAATTTTTTTATATCAACAAAATTAAATAAACAAAATGTGTTTTTTTACTTAATTCTTGTTGCAATTATTTGCTTTAGTCTTTTGATAGTAAACAATATTGAAAAATTTGATATTATAACTTTTATTTTTAAAATTATTTATTTTAAAAAATTTTTTTATTGAAATGCTAATTTATTTAATAATTATTATATTTAATATTTTTGTTTAGTGTTATTTAATAAAAATCTATTCTAAAAGATTTATATGCTAAATATTTAATATTAAAAAAAAAATTGTTTAAAAGATTTTACCAAATATAAAAAAGAACTTGACTTATTAAAAATATTAAAAAACTTCAAAAAAAACTTGATAAAACAAATAAAAAATTAATAAGTTAAATATTTTTCATTATATTTTTCTAAATCACTTCAAGTAAAAAAGTATTTAACATTATAATTTTCAACATATTTGTAAATTTCTAAAAAATATTTATCAATTAAAAAAATATTTCTTTTATTTACATTTTTTAGCAAATTCATCATATTATTTATATAATAATAATAAAAACCTTTTTCTTATTTTTGAAGCATTAATCATACATGTTACTTAATCTATTTTAAATTACTATTTAATTGTTTATATTAAGTATCATAATAAATTTTTAGTAACTAGTTGATCAAATTAATATTAATTAAATAGTTTTTAAATTCTTTATAACTTGTAAATATAATGTATTTACTAATTGTAATTTTAGTAATAAATCTGTTTTTTTTGTTTAATTTGCTAGTTTGGAAGCTTAGAAAATTCTTTTTTATCATCAATTAAACAAGTAAACCAATTTAAATTATCTTGAATAATATTATTCTAATTATTATTTTTAAATGTTTTTTGTTTTTTGAATATAATGTTAATATTTTTAATATTCTTGAAATGCATTTTTGTTTAACAAGCAATTTGATATAAAGAAATTAATTTTGTATTAAATTTTGTTTTTTATTTTTTTATTATTTTTTTCTTGTTAATCTGAAAGCTAGTTTCTATAAACTTGTTATCAATTTCTTCTTTTTAAAATTTTTTAATAAAGCTATTTTTGTATCAATAATATTTTATTTATAATAAATAATTTTTTAATAATAAAGAAATTAATCATATAATAATTGTTTAGTACTAATTAAAAATAATAAAACCTTATAGGCTTGTAATTGTTTTAATGTTTGATTTTTTTATAATAAAATATATAAAATTTTTTTTAAAAAAAAATAAATAATTTTTGAAACATTACAAATTTTCTTCAATAAATATAACATAATTACTATAATATTAATCAATAATAAATTAAACTTTCTGTAAAGTAAAATAATTAAATATTTTTTTTATATTATTATTATTAATTATAAGTATATTTTAATAATTTTTTAATAATAAAAAGTAATAAAATTTTTTTTATTAAAAAAAATGTCTTTTCAATAAGAATAACAATAACAATTACAAGAACAAAACTATAAAAAAACAAACTATTCTTTATTATCAACTTTTCATACATATAAAAAAACAATTGACAATATTAAACTTAAAATTTCTTCTTATAACAACCAAAATTTTGAATTAAAAAAATATATAAATTTAATATGTGTATCATTTTTTTTAATTAAAAATATTTCAAAATATTATTTACAAAATATATAATATTTCAATACAATATAATAAATTGTAATAACTTTAATAAACTGTATAAAATTTATCAAAAAAAACAAAATTGAACAGATAATTAAATATTTTACATCTAAAGATTTTGAAATTGATGAATTTAAAAAATATTTAACAACAATCAATGAAAGTTGTTATAAGAGTAAAACAAAATATAAATTAGAGTTAAATTTGTTAAAAAATATTTTATATTATATATAACTAAAAATATACAAAATTTAGTAGCAATTTTTGTAAAAGAACATGTATTTTATTAGTTATTTTAATTTTATTTTATCAAAACTTTAAGGATTTGTGATAATAAAATTCATTGCAAATATTTAAAAGTTTTATATTACTTGCTACAAAAAATAAAAGCTTCTTATTTTAAAAACCAGTTTATATATAAAATAAATATAACATTCAAGAATAATTTAGATTTATCATTTTATTAATAGAAAAAAATTTTTATTATATGCATTTGCTATATCGATTCACATAAAACAAAGATTGTAACATATATTAATATAATAATAAACAGAATAAATATTGTAATAAATATTCTATATAAGAGTGTGATAACTTAGTAAAGTGAATAGATTGTCAATCTTTAAGTGGCAGGTCTAAGGTTCAATTTTCATGAATGACAAATTTTAAAAATTATATCTGTATTACAGTAACTGTTTTTTGCTAATTGGTTGGGTTTTGGACATTTGTAATCTTAGGTACATCAAGTTAGATTTCATCTGACATTGGGAGCTCAAAGCATTTATATGAAGTATAATATTATATATATATAGAGAAATGTAAAAAACCAGTGTCATATAAGGCTTTGATGCAAACTTATAATAAGACTACTAGGTATAGAAAGCTAAAAAACTAAGGAGATAGAAACCTACTTGGAAATCCTAAGTAAAAAGATAGCACAAACTTTTGATAATGCTATTAGACTAATAGAAGCTTATAAAACATTTTCATAAGAACTGTCAGATAAACTAAATAACAAGATGTATAGAGAAGCATATGACCAACTAGACTGCCAGTATTACTAAAAGAAAAGAATATATAAGTATACTATATTGGGCCATCTGGATTGGAAGTCTAAAAAGTTGATTAGTTCTAAGTTGCAGCTAGTAGAGAATAATAGAAAAGAAGTCAGAAAATGAGTATCAGGGTTTGGATGAACTTTACAAAGATAATGGCAATTTAATAAGTAACTCTGACTAAAAGTGTTAGTCTTGGCCATAGTGTCAAATCAGGTTAGCAGTAAAAGGAAATACAGCTCACTCTGGTAAGTTTGTCTCAAAAATAAAAATAGTTTAAAAATTATAGTCTTATAATTGAAAGTGAATAGATCTGGATTTGTAACCTAGTGAAATTAATACTAAGTTTAGATCAGAAGGTTTAAATAAAATATTTAAGCAGAGGTGTTAGGTATAGCAACTGGTAGAGAACTCTCAGACAGACTTCTTAAATAGGTAATATAAAAAAGTTACATATATAGCCAGTTGTATACTTATCTGATAATTCAATATAGATATATCTGTATAAAACATATACCTGACATAAGTATTAATAAAAAGCTAGAACCAAAAAGGTTACTTTAATACTGAAAAAAAAAAAAAAAATAAAATAAATATTTTATATATATATATTTTGCTTTTGCTAAGGCTATTGGTTATTGACAGCTACTACCTTTATTGTAATTTAATTATAATTACATAACTTGTACAAAGTAAGTATACAACTAGCACATATATAGCTTTTGCTAACTATTTAAATAGTACTTGTAATTTGCTAGAAGATTATCTAATTAAACATTCTGATCTCTATACTACATCTAACAGATAATTATACAAGTTTTTGTATATCTAAGTACTATTTAACCTAATTCTGATCATTTTGTCTGTATATCTATTAAGTTATTATATATTTCAAAATATGTTATCTAACTGTAAGGCTTTAAAAGGCCTTTTTGTTAACTAACTATCTATATTTAATCCTTGTTAGCAGAGCTTGCTTTTGCAAAGTTCACTTAAATTCTAATATCTACTTTATAGCATATTTCTAGTATTTATAGTATATCTTTGCTTTTAATATCAGACTTTTAATTTAGATAGTTCAAAAGAACTATAACCTGTTTCTAGTATATTGAAGTTATACTATCTAATATTTTTTTTCTTCAGTTTGAGACTTTTGATAATCTAGTTAGTAGTACTTCTTATTTAAGTTTCTTGCCAACTTGATTTTTTTATATTAGTATTTGTTTTCTAGATTTAGTCTTTATAATAATATTGTTGAAAATTTATATTATCTCTCTACTTGAGTTTTTCAAATAGGCTCTAACATCTCTAGTTTTACAGATTTACATAGCTACAAGGACTTATTTTAAGTTTACACTACTTATTATTAGTTTGCATTCCTCTGTATAACTGTTACACAAATGCTCTATGATTTGCCAGTTATGCTAATACAATCATAATTACAGAAATCTTATTTAACTGATTATCAGAATGCTGTTATCATAATTCTGTCTGTATATTATATAAATGATTATTCAAATTTTTCTGTCAATGAGTTTTAAACTTTCAACTTACTACTTGAAAGTTAACAACTTATCTATTTTACTAAGTTACCATATCTCTTAATATATTTTATACTTATATTTATTATTTTTAAATATTTTTTTTTATATTTTAAAGTATTTTTTGTTTGTAAAACATAACAAAAATGAGATATTGATTAGAAACAATTTCAATTTGTTAAAATTGTTTATTATTAAAAATTAAGGCATTTGTCATATTATAGTAAACAAACTAATAAAATAATAAAAGCTTGGTTTTTTTAAAAAAATAAAAAAGTGCAAAGCATTGTTTAAAAAAGAATAATAAAGTATAAAGTTTGACAATTTTCAGGTCAAAAAATTTAGAAAATTGTTTTTTAATTTATATAGAAAGTATAAATATTCTGTATAACTTTATTTAAATTATAAATACAGTACTTATTTGAATATGAATATTATTTTATTTTTTAGTATTAATACAATGTCTATTTTAATTTTTAAAGCCTATCATAATATTTTTTTCAGTAAAGAAAATTGTATTAAATACTTATTTAAAAATAATATTTTATATAATATTTTTTTTCTTTTGACAGCCTTACTATAAATCTTTATTAAGATTTTTGTATATATATGTTATATACATTTTAACTTAAGTTTCTAATCTGACATCTTTTAGCTACTTCTTTAAGTGCCCAGAGATGATGTGCTGCACTGGTTGAAGATATACTCAGATCCAGAGTCTGTATCTGACTAGCTAATAAGGCCATATATAAATGGCCTTGATTTACTATAAATAAAATTTGCAATTGAGCCAGACTATGCCTTATATATTTCTATTTTTTCTATCTTTTTTTCACTATTTTTTGTCTTAATAATTTGGCTTTTTTCTATACTAATAGTTTTTTTTTAAAACTAAATTTGTTAACTTTCTTTGTTAGTTTATCCTTCATATTTCTTTTATTCTTTTAGTTTTCTTATCAATTTCTATTTCTTTTTCTCACAAGACAAAGGCTTTACATCATTTTTTCATATATCTTCATAGAAGCAATTTTATACTATATTAATTGCTATTGTAATAAACTCTTTTGTTTCTTTACTTGAATGTAGTATATCTTGTAATAACTCTACTATTTTTTCTAATATTAGGTCTTTGATTATTCTGCTTCTTGCTTTAACTTTCTCTTCTGTTTGTATATTTTAAAATATTTTCTTAAGTTAATCTTTATTTACTTTTGCCCTAGCTTTATTAAAAAGCTTTATTTATGCCAGATTAGTTGATATATTTTCATAGTATTTGTATATTGTTAAATGATCTTGATCTTCTTTTATATTTTTTTTTTTTTTTTTTTTTTTAAGATGAAGCCTTGCTTATATCTTTATTAATAATTTTTTTTTTTTTTTTTTTGTGTTCAAGACTAATATTATTAGTAATTACTGCCTTTATTGTATTTTTAATCAATGCATTACATGTAACTTGTATAAGGTAAGTATGCAATTAGCCATATGTGTAACTTTTGGTTATTTATTTTAAACAATTTGTCTGAGAGTTTTATACTAGCTGCCATGTCTGTAACCTTTATTAATAATTTAAAATAGTTATATGTATATATGCTATGACTAAGATCAATACTGGCAGTTAAAGCTAATCATTAAACTGCTAACTATACAGCTACACTGTTTGTACAAAACAAATAAATTAAAAATTACATGTAAGAATAAAAGCTCAGACTAATTTATCTGCAACCTAAACCTACTAGAGTGGTCAAAGCTTATCTAGATTTGAATATTTAGTATATAATTTAATGATATGCTATATTTGATTTATAGAATAGACCAAATGTTAATTTTGCAAATTGCTTGGCTGATAGAAAAGCATATGTTAGAATGGGTATATAATTGATCTGAAAATTTGCAAAGACATAAGTAAGTATAGTTTTTATGAAAACATATATGTCTAGTTACTAAGTTATATAATGTTAAAGGTTTGTTGATTAGTTGAGATTAAGATTTATTTTGTTGTTTTTTTCTAATTAGAGAAGTAAATACAGTATATTTTTTATAATTGTTCATAAAATTGTTTATTAATATTAAGAAGAATATTAATAATAACTTGGAAAGCAGTTTTATATAATATATCAGAGTTTTGAACTGTTAATATAAGTAACTTTGAAATAAGTCCTTTGAGAGTAAGATTAGAATAAAATGTGTTAGATAAGATGTATAGAGAATTAAGAGCTAGATGGTGAAGAATTTTATAAATTAGTTCATTTTTTTGGTAAGTATTAAGATTAGGTAATTTGCTAGAGACAATTTAGTTAGTAGAAGTTTGAATAATTTGATTAAACAAAAGTGCATTAGCACAAATATATCAGTAAGAATGGGAGTTAGCTAGGTTACAATGAAAACAGTTAGTATCTGAGTATTGGTTTGGGTAAATAATATAAAATAATTAATATGTTAGTAACTTATTGAAAAGAATTTTAATTTTAAAGGATTTTAGTTAGTTAAGTTTAAAATTAGTAATATTGTGTAAAGGTTTTTGATTGTAATTAAAATAAAGCCAAGTAGATTTTTAGTCAATATCTTAATTGAAGTATGACCACTCAGTGTTATATTTTTGTAATGCCTTTATAGCTAATATATAGGCTTTATATATTTGCTTAATGAAGTATCTTGTAGAAAGTTCTATGTAATGTTGCTCTTATTAAAAAATATAATAAAAATTATAAAGATTTGTGTAATTAAAAGAGAGAAGTGGTGATAATGAATGTTGTTTGGCAAAAGAGTTTGCTTGCTTATTAAGATTATTATCTGAGTGAGCCTGCACTTTGTGAAAAATAATTTGTAATTTGTGTGATTTGATAATATTTGAAAGAGTATGCCAAATAGGTCATGAGTTGAATTTGAATAACTTATTAGAATAAGTTAGATAGGTTAAAAATTGTTAAATTTGAAAATTACTAATTAAAAATCAATAAAAATATTAACTATTGAATTGCATAAAGCTGTTAAAATTGTAATAATAATTGAAAAGAGCTCAGTTTTATATAATAAGGGCCAGAATTGTATTTTAGCAGAAAACAAGTTGATAGTTTGATTATTATTATTAACTTGAATTTAACCAATACCTATTGTGCATTAATCAGTACCAATGTTATTACTGAGCCATTAGTATAAAAGAATAATTGTTGGTAAGAATGATTGAGATAAAAGATAGATATAAGTTTGTTAATAGCTTTACTTGGGATAAAGATTTTAAAAGCAATTAAATTAGAAATAGAAATAGTAGGTAGAGAAGGAATATAAGTTAGATGCTTGATTGCAATAGAGCAAATAAGGTCCAAGTAATTTGCATTAAGGTTAAGTTGGTGTTTGGAATTAGTTCTGCCAAGAAATTGTATTGAAATAATAGCAGAAACTTTAACAATACAAGTTTGGTTAATTCTGTGAGAATTAAGGTAGCATCCTGTAAATCATTTGTATTCAGCAGGCAGTAAATGATAGAATTTTGAGTAAGTCTATATTGAAAGTCCAGTAAGTAATAGAGTAATGATTAGATAAAAAAAAGTATTTTTGTATTTTTTTAATAATAATCTTATTATTGTAATATAAAAGCAACCAAAGATTAGATTTTGTGAGTTTTTTAGATATATTAATAGTATAATAAGCATAAAGGTTATAATCAAGTAATTGGTAATATAGTAATATATTTCAGTAGTAAGAATGTACTAGAATTGTATCTTCTAAGTAGGAAAATCAAAAGAGTTTTCTTCCTTTAGGCAAGTATAAAAGTCTAGGTGAAAGATGTTTCTAGTCTAATAAAATACTGTTATTAGTTATGCAAATTTGTTCAAGATACATAATATTTAATTGTCTAAGTTGTTTTTTGAAGGTTGGATATTTAAAATACTGAGATAAAATTGATTCTAGTGACTGGCCTTTATTACTAATTGTATAAGGCTATATATATTAGGATTGGCTAAGATTACTAAGCCAAGATGAGTAAAAAGTTGAATAATTTTAAAGTTTAATAAATAATTGGATTAGAATGATATAAAATATTAATAATGACTATAAGTTATTTTGTAATTGTTGAAGTCTAATTTGAGTTGTAATGCCAAGAAGGTCAGAGTTGTTAATTCATTAAAAGTACTTAAAGATGTGATGCTAAAGTTGAATATCTTATATACTATAAATATTATATAAATATAAGTTGAGTATTGTGCTATTTGGTATAGATTTAAAGAGATGAGACTTGTATTTTGTTACAGTAAAGTATTTAGATAAGATTTGGTTATATGTAATATAAGGTAGAATAGTATTATATAATTTATATTTCAAAGTTGAAATGATTACTATATTGATAATATAAGTGATTTGTTTATTAGTAATTTTTTTTGTGCTGGTGATATTAATAAGAGTATAAGTCTTTTTTTTTATTAGTTTGATAGTTTGAGATTGTTTGTTATTAAGTGTAAATCAATATTCAAGAAACTTGAAAAGTTGATTTTTAGAAATAGAGTAAATTAGAGATTCAGAAAACTACATAGAAGTAGTAGAAAAGTTTGTAGCTAGAATAGACTTTGTCAAATTAATCTGGATATTGACTATTTAATAGAAAGATATAGCAGTTTTAGTTATTAGCTTCTATATCTTTTTTACAAATAATGCAATATGTATTTTTATATAAGTTTGAATAACATTATACTAGTATCTTAACTACTAGTAATTTATCATTTATATACTTAATTAAGATTCTTATATGTATTCTTAACTCTTTCCGTAAATCCTTTTTACACAAAAATAACTAAAAATCCGTCAGTACTAAAATCGTCAATACCTGGTTAT